>PVIA01010056.1:0-55147 GCA_004024845.1 Tonatia bakeri
CAGGAATCAACCAATGTATAAATAAGTGGAATAAAAAATCAATGTTTGTCTCTCTTTCTCCCCGCCCCCCCGCCGTCTCTGAAACAGCTGACTTTTAACATATTTAATTACACAGCCACTAGGACAAAAACTAGAAATTTTAGGGTATTTGTAACAGGTCTTTACTAACATTAGAAGCTTGACAAACAAACATCATGAATAGAATATTAAAGAAGGATACATAAATTCTGTATGAGGTGACTAGACTTCTGTATAATAATACAGAATTCTGTATAATGAGATTTTTCTTTTATTATTTCTAAGGATGTTTTTGCATTAGAATTTTACCACAAAGACCTCATGAACCAATGCTTTTGACCAAGTAGTCACATGGAATGTCCTTCAGAAGAGTAATGAGGCACTTTATTCCAAAAGGGAAAATATAGGGGAGTGTGACTAGGCCTATATTTAGAGATTACCATTTTTTTAAATCATTAAAAAAGAATAACTGATGAGCAAACTAATTTTAGAAACAAAATAGGAAATTTAGTACTGCTACAGTTCTATTGTTGAGACTTTAACTGAAAGAAAATTTCTTAAAAATGCTGCATATATTTCATACATCTTACCTAGGTCCCTAACCAAACTACATTTAGCATCTTTCAATTATCGACTTAAGACATTAAAACCCTAGTCATATGGTGTGAAGATTAAATTCAGCAGACTTGCACAAATGGATCCCCTTTTTCTTGTAACATGATTCTGAGATGACACTGTTAGAAAGTTTAATAAATAACTTATATCATGTAAACAATTCATTAAAAGACTTCTATATGGCAAGATAATACACTAAGAATTCTAAAAGATAAAGCACATTCTGATTTACAATATTCCTATGGAGAGTTCATTCTAATAGGAAAACGACCCGCCTCCCAGGCTGTATTTTTCAGTAGTCTCGATTCAATGTGAAAATATTTTCAGTAAAAGACTATCTTTTTCTATATGAAGAAAGAGATTTAAAGAAATCAGTACAAAGGTTAAAGAACAAACAGCTCGAGAAAAGTAGACCTTTTTTTCTAAAGTATGCCGTAGATTTGTCAATGGCCACAATTCTTCCCATGCCAGAATGCACAGGAAACAAAATGTACTTTAAAGTTTAAAATGAAATTTTATCTCTCCTCTAACCCAGAGATGAAGTCTACTCCATACCACTTTTTATCTGGACTGCCCTTGTGAATTACATCAACCAACTTAATGTGGCACTACTGATGCTATGTGGTTTCAGAGGCTAGATGTTAAAAGTCTTTATAGCTTCTACTTTTGCCTTCCTGGATCAACGCTAAGATTACATATAAAGAAGCTAGTCTATCCTAGTGGAGAATGAGAGGTGATGTGGAAAAAATCTGAGATGCCCTAAACAGCCAACACCAACTTTCAAACATGTGAGTCCATCTTGGACCTTCAAATCCATCAGACACTCAAAGTAAATGCAGCTGAATAAATGAGGCCACACAAACCCATCAAAGGAATTGCCAGACCAACTCACAGAATCATGAAACATAACTACTGTTTTAACCCACTACTATTATCCATTACCACAGAATTGTTTCAATTCTCACTATATTTACAAAGAAATGCCATTATCTAAATAAATCTAAGATGGGTTACTGAACTCTTAGGAAGGTTTGTAAAAATATTACTAATAGAATGAGTTAAGTACCTTGACTTACAAAAAAAATACTATTTAATACTAGCAGTTACAGATAATTTAAGCTTTTTTTTATGAAGGGAATTCCAAATTCTATTACCTATGCCTCTAAGAATGAAATTCAAAATTCTATATGTTTCTCATCCTCAATCATTACCTTTTGAAAGAGTAAAATAAGTAGAGCATAGATCTACATCAACAAAATATTTAGATCACTAATAGTTCAGTTTTTATGTGTTCAATTTATAAATCCCTCCCTTCATAGAATTATACTGCACAAATGTTCAATACAAGTTATTACAGGAATACTCTAGAGAAAACTGGAATTATTTTTATAAGTGATTTCTATAAATTTTTTCAGCAATAGTAAGTGTCTATATTTATTCATAAGTTAGGAACTGCCAACTAACTATGACTTGGTATTACTTAAAATTCACAATACCTATTTTTACATACCTCTATAGTAGGATGAGTATTATGCTTGTAAGCAGTATATAAGGGAAACTGAATTTGAAAAATTTTTGCCACGCATAGTAAGAGTTTTTCCTTCTCATCTGTACTCCATAAACTAAAAGGATCAGAACTCTCCTCAGTCAGATTACAAATTCTTGCAGAGTTTGTTTTTTGTTCTATTGATTTTTGTCTTTCTGTACTTCCTTCATTGCACTCTCTTTCTGTATTCAGTGGTTCTTCCTCTTGATTACTCTCATCTTGCCACGTGGAATCTATGTTAATTGTAGTACAATGTTTACAAAGCTGGTCCCGGAGCACTTGAACTTGGGCAATCACTAAGTTGATAAGTGCACATACTACTTGGTTAAAAATCTCCAAATGCTTATATTCCTTGAAGCAGCACAGACATTGCCTATAAGAGAAAAAATAAATAAATCAATAAATTAATTTTTCCTAGAGAAGTAACAATTATATCTAACAAAGTAATATAAAAAGTAAGCAAATACTAAAATACTTTTATTCAAACGGTTTTTTAAATTCCTCCTTCCTGATGAGGTAGCGCCATAATGACTTATACATACAGCATCACACCAAAAACTGGTACTTCAGTTTTTTAAAAAATCACCACATCAGGTTGACTTTTATCTGTATGCATTTATCTGTTCTTTTACACAAAGAACTATTTAAGAATAAGAACTATGGTATAGTCCTGGCTGGTGTAGCTCAGTGGATTGAGCGCGGGCTGCGAACCAGGCATCGTAGGTTCGATTCCCAGTCAGGGCACATGCCTAGGTTGCGGGCCATGTCTCCCAGCAACCGCACATTGATGTTTCTCTCTCTCTCTTTTCTTCTCTCTCTCTCTCTCTCCCTCCCTCCCTCCCTCCCTTCCCTCTCTAAAAATAAATAAATAAAATCTAAAAAAAAAAAAAAAAAGAACTATGGTATATATCTTTGCTTCTCTAAGTACCAAGTACTCAATATATGTTTAGTAAATACCAGGATATTGCCTTAATTAAATACCTTTCTAGTAACGCTGCTTATTTTACATAAGTAGGTTTTTTTGTCAATTAATTAACAAACCTACATTTTAAAATTAATTTGCCTGAAATCTACTTTGGAGGGGCATTCCTACCCTATTTGGCAGTTTAGGAACACCACCCACACACACACAAATACACACACATTAAACTCCATACAAGGTAAAAATACACATACATGGTGAAAGCAGTAATTATTACATACAAATCTAGTTTTCTCAGAAAGTTTAATTAGTAGCACAATGCCTAGCACATGGTAAAAAATCTAGAGGTTCTGGTGAATTAGTTAAGTAAATGATACTCCAATACCTGGTTATAATAACTGCATCCAATAATGGATGAAAGTTAAGCAACTACTACTTAAAATTATTCCTTAGTTATATTATCAAAACAAGTCAAAACATCTATATTGTAGTCCAGATAGATCACCAACTCCTTGTATGACCATGTAAAAATAATCACATCACATTTTTCCAGGTATGGCAGATTTGAAGTATGGCTACATACTCTTTCCTTTAAAGAGTGAAAGCCAATTTTCCTTCCCTTGAATGTGAACCACATTTAATGACTGGCTTCTAATGAATGGAATAAGGTAGAAATGACGGTGTATGACACCTGAGACTAGATCATAGACGACACTGCCACTTCTGCGTTGCTCTCTTTTGGATCGCTCACTCTGTGGGAAGCCATATGTCATGTTTTAAGACACTCGAGTTCACGGAGAGGTCCGCATGAGAAAAGAAAACTGAATACTAACAATACTAACAACAAGCACCAACTTGCCAACCATGTAAGTGAGCCAACTTGGAATAACCTCGAGCCCCACACAATGTTCAGATGACTAACCTGACCAACATCTTGAGTATAACCTTATAAGAAATCAAAACCAGAACCTACCAGCTAAAGCCACTCCAAAGTCCTACCCATACAAACTCTGAGGACATAAATGTTTACTGTTGTCTTAAGACACCACTTTTGGAGTAATTTGTTACACAGAAATAGATAAATGATACATCATGCCTGTTTTATCAGTAGCAAAATGAAAGGGATTTTACCTCTAAGACCTCCTCTAGTTTTAAAAGTCTATAATATCACAATTTATACAAGAAGAAAAATAAAGTCTGTCTGATGAATAGCTTCTTCCTTTAGGCTTAAGAAAACCAAGTTCAAAGAAGATATTTTGGAGTCTCTTTCTTTTGTGAAAATGGACTCTGAATCTCCCACAACACCCCCCACACACACACACAAAAAAACCCTGAAGTCAGATTTGGGCTATGAAAGCCAAAGAGGCAGTCGAATTTACTTTAAAAATGCACTGTCAGGAAACGAGCATTAAACTGCTCAATTCCTGAATAGGAAACTAATCTTAAAAGACAAAAATGACATATAAACCAAGTAATGGAAAGCTGGATCTAGGTCCTTATAGACCTAAAATATGTAAGTTCAAGGAGAGCTGAGAATCTAAGATACATACACACACACACGCACACACACGCCTTCTGAAGTTATCATATGATACATAAATTTTGAGAAGTCTAACTATTTGAATTCTCAATATAGCATTTCTCTGTATGCCTTACCCACCAAGCAAGGGAGAAAAGTGTTTGTTTTTAAATAATATCGCTTTCAATTAAACCCAGCTTGATTTTACATATCAATTTATTTCTTCTCTGTTCTAAACAAACATAGCAAAAAGAAAAAAGAGAAACTCTGTAAGGGAAGAGATCACAGAAGAAAAGAGGGCAGGTTAGAAACAGGTGGTAGAGTAAACAACTGAGAGTGGAAGAAATAAAACTGGAAGGGGATACAGAAGGATATATCAGCAAAAAAAAAGATCTCCACGGAACACTGGAAAAACTCAGGATTCAAGATTATCAGATACTTCTGAAGGCAGAGATGAAACATGGGACCAAAAAAAAGAGGACTAAATGAAAGATACAGTTAAAACCTGCAGGTTCCCATCCCAACTGGGATACTGTTCCTGCTTGACCGAGGGAAACAAGTTTTTCCTGTACATAAAATGAACAAGATAAACTCAGGAACACCAGATACTGAAGAAGCCAGGAATAATACAAGAAATTAAAAGCAAAAGAATTAAATGAAATGACTGAGTGGTAAAGCTTCCCAAGTACCCTTCCTTGCCCAACAACCAGACTAACATACCTCAAAACCCAAGATTTAAAGATATCTTTCTTAGAAAATGTGAACAATCTAAGAGAAAAGTTCATTTATCCCCAAAGTCTGCTCACCATTTTACCATCATAAAGAGGCCAACATCTGAAAAGCCCCATTCACAAAAAACTTTCAAACCATCTTTCAGTGCCCTCTAGTAACCATAAAAGGATAGTTACGACTTTTCAGAAAAAGCTGCAGCACCAAAGGCTGATCAAAACAAACAGTGAAAAGAAATTCAGAGGAAGTAGATAAAATGCAGGAAGAAGTTAAAAAAAAAAGGCTTTAATTAACTGATATCCTCAGAGACATAAAAGATAATGGACTGCTGAAATAAAACTGTAAATAAATGCATTAAAATGACAAAACAGAGCCCTCTGAAGTACACGAAAACAAAATACATAGTTTTTATGTATACATATACAATTTAAAAAGAAATTAAAATTATAGCAATTTGTAAAATTCAATACAAGGTTCAGAAGGTAAAACTGAAGAAATCTCTCTGAAAGTAGACAAAGAAAGATAACAGGAAGGAAAAGAAAAGTAAACCACCAATCAAGGAGGTACAATATCTGACTAATAATTATTTCCCAGAAGACATAGTAGAAAGTATGGATATAAGAAAATTATGAATTTTTTTTTAAATTTCAGAACTGAAAAGCCCATCAAAACATATATCATGAAATTTCTTTTTTTTTTAAAGATTTTATTTATTTATTTTTTTTAGAGAGGGAAGGGGGAGGGAGAGAGAGAGAGAGAAACATCAATGTGCGGTTGCTGGGAGGGCTTGATTGGGTGGGAGGTGGGGGGGTGGAAGGACTTGAATGGGAGTAAGGGGGTGAAAACTGTACTTGAACATTCATTTAAATAAAAAAAAAAAAAAAATGTGCGGTTGCTGGGGGACATGGCCTGCAACCTAGGCATGTGCCCTGACTGGGAATCAAACCTGCGATGCCTGGTTCACAGCCCATGCTCAATCCACTGAGCTACGCCAGCCAGGGCTGAAATTTCTGAAACTGAGGTACAAAGGTGCTAAAAGCTTTCAGAGAGAGTGAAGAATGAAAATGAAAAGCTCAGGAATAAAAATACCCAGTACTTCTTTAATCTCTCAAATAATAACTAATTATAATAAATAATAATATATTATACTAAATTATAATAATTCTTTAATCTCTCAAAATAATTGCTTTCAGAATTTTCATCATGCCTACATTTCTCAATAATGAAGGAGAAATTAAAGAAAGAAATTTTTATTCTTATGTTTTAAAAACAAAACCTTAAATGGCCCCACAAGTAAGGAAGAAGGGAGGAAGATTTAATAAATATTGATAAACTGGCATTTCGTTACTAGAGGTATGCAAACCAACATCCTAAAAGGAAAACTTGATGACAAAACAAAGCAAATTTAAAATATAATTCACAAAGTTAGTCTTCAAAATACTTAAGGATACATACCTCTGTGTCCAGGAATTGATATAAGCAAATATTCTGAGAGTATGTTCCTTTCTGAGCTGCAGTCCATCACCACCTTCTATATCTGATACTAAAATAAAAAAAAATTTTTAATTATGAAAAAATAACACTAAACCAATATTAAAGTCAACCAACACTTTACCAAAACATACCTAGATTTACAAAAGAAAATATTTTAAGTGATTTTTTTTTTGCTTCCATCCAAAAAAATAAATCTTGGTTTATTTAATGAATGATTCATTTGGGCTTAAGAAGAAATTTTTTTTTTAAAGACTTTATTTATTTATTTTTTAGAGAGGGAAGGGAGGGAGAAAGAAAGAGAGAGAGAGAGAGAGAAACATCAATGTGTGGTTGCTGGGGGACATGGCCTGCAACCTAGGCATGTGCCCTGACTGGGAATCGAACCTGCGATGCCTGGTTCACAGCCCGCACTCAATCCACTGAGCTACACCAGCCAGGGCTAAGAAGAAATTTTTTAATACATGTAATTCTGAGCAGAAAAAGGAAGACACTTTGCAGTTTTTCTGGTATTGTCTCTCAACTTCAAACCCGCCCTTCTGTTCTGCTTTGTAATGCTGGGGCTGGGACTCTACAAGCTACATTTTTCATTTCCAGCTGGTTCCTATTAAGATCTCCTTCCAGCGCTGTACACAGCACTAGAAAAAGACTGGAAGGTAGGAGGAGACCAAGGACTTGTTAGCTTGCTGTATCTCAAAGCAACACTCAGCAGCAGCACTGATTCTAGGCTCCAGCTTCTAAGCACCTATCTCATGGTACTTGTCTTAGAGGTACCAGGATTAGCCAGGCTGCATCCCTTCCTTAAAGTCCTAGTTTCCTTCACACAGGTCCACCTATAAATGATTAGAATCTGACAACCCTCTTTCCTTTGTTCCTCCACACTTAAGGGACAATGGATGTTCCCTGCAATTATCATCATTGTCATCATCATTTTCTGGGTGTCCTCCGATGTCCTCTTTGCTCTTTCAATATCTGTGTAATTACTTCTCTTTATTAAATTCCCTCTTCAATTCCCTGATTGGATCCTGACTGATAAACTGGCATTTTATATATGATATACTACTACTACTACTACTACTACTACTACTACAAAGAAATCTAAAGTTAAATCCAAAAGAGAGCCCTGGCTGGTGTGGCTCAATGGACTGAGCACCAGCCTGTGAACCGGAGGGTCGCCAGTTCGATTCCTAGTCAGGGCACATGTCTGGGTTACAGGCCAGGTCCCCAGTAGGGGATGCTTGAAAGGCAACCACACACTGATGTTTCTCTCCTTCTTCTTCTCCCTCCCTTCCCCTCTGTCTAAAATAAATAAATAAATAATTTTTTTGAGAGTCTTTGTTTAAGAAAAAAAGAAATAAAGTTGGCAGTTGGCAAATGGTCCGAATAAGTCTTTTAATGTAAAATGTTTCATTGAACAAAATCAGGGATCAGCAAAGTGTTCTATAAAGAGCCATAAAGGGAATAATTTAGGCTCTGCAGGCCATAGAGTCACTTTCCCAACTAGGCATCTCTGCCACTGTATCTTGACAGGCCATCATTGACAATATGTGAACAAATGAGCATGGTCATGTTACAAAAAGACCGGCTGGCCAGGTGTGGCACACTGGTCCATAGTCTGCCAACTCCGTGTTAGACAAAGTCCAACAAGATAACATAACCCATGAGATTTCAATCTTCACTGAGTCGTCATCATACATACACTCACTTAATACTTGCTGAGCACTATATATGCTATACACAATGGTGAATGAAATAGCAACAGTCCCCACCTCATGAAATTTATTAGTCTAGTGAAGAAAAGGAAGAAAAGATGTAAATAAATAATACTCATACATATTTTTATAAATGCCAAAAAGAAACCAAGTAGAATATATTTGTGTATCCAATAAGCATAACCCACCTTAGAATGGGAAGTCAGGAAGAGACTCTCTGAACAGGTAATTTTTAAGCAAAGACTGGAATGTTAAGAATTTAGACATTAAAAACAGAAAAAGAGAAATTAAAGCATTCTAGGTAAAAGAAGTTCATTTAAAGACAATCCCCAGGATGATGGGAAGAAAGATCCAAGGATGATTGATCACTGTGCACTGACCCCAAGAACACTAGTAGTTGAGACAGCAACAAAGCGAATAAAAGGGCTCTAGGTAAGATGGTTTGCTGGGGGGGGTCCCCTAAAAATGTAAGTTTACATTTTATTTAAATGAAAATGTTTTACTCTTTTAAAGGGATTATGATAAATGTTGACAGAAGTTCAACACACATGCATGCAAACTTGGCAACTACTAAACACAGGAATGAGAGAAATCATGTAACTCAAAAAGTGTAACTACAGGCCCTGACTGGTATAGCTCAGTGGATTGAGCGTGGGCTGTGAACTAAAGGGCCGCTGGTTTGATTCCCAGTCAAGGCACATGCCTGGGTTACAGACCAGGTCTCCAGTAGGGGGCACACGAGAGTCAACCACACATTGATATTTCTCTCCCTTTCTTTCCCCTCCCTTTCCCCTCTGTCTAAAAATAAATAAATAAAATCTTTTCTTTTTAAGTGTAACTACAGTATACTATCTGGTTAGCAGTGTAGAATATTTACATAGTTCTAATAACAAATACACAATACTAACTAAAATACAATTGGAAAAGCATGGCGAGTAAAAAAGCTAATCTTCTTCCTTTCATAGAAGTCAGTAAATAGACCAATAGACCCTTCTACAGGAGGTAGTAAACAGCTGAAAAAACAATAGGATTAATCATTTAGACCAGTGATTTTCAACCTTTTTAATCTCATAGAACACATAAACTAATCACTAAAATTCTGCAGCACACAAAAGAATGTATTTTTTGCCTGACAAAAAATATAGATATAATTTTGATTCATCCATGCTAGATGGCTAAGTTGTGTTGGGTGTTGTCACTTTTTTATTTGACAATCTAAGAAAAAAAGAGGTCAGTGTCCCTGACCATACAGTCACGTACTGCATGTTTTAAAAATTCTTGCAACATACCAGTGTGCCTCTTGTAGAACAATATTTACATAGTCCCAATAACATAAATACACAATACTATAATTCAAAACATTTAGAAAAGCATGACAAGAATTAAAAAATCCTTTTTGGAACAAAGGAAGGTAAAAGCTGAGGTGAGAGGGATCAAATACAATAGAAAGTGATTACCTCTAGACCAGAAAAAGTGAGGCTACAGCAAGAGACTATTGTTTTGTAGGCCTTGCAAAACAGCTCAACTTTTTAAGCAAGATACATATATTATTAAATAAAATTTAAAACAAAACAAAAAAAGGGAAAGGGACAATTTTACAAAAATTTTTTCTTATGATCACTCACAGCACGCCTATTTCAAAGCCAGCATAAAAAGAAAAGTTTAAATATCAATAACTTGTATTCCTTATTTCTTAGTAATTTGCAAAAATATACTTGTAAGTCCAAATTGTAATTGCATGAAGGGGACTTTTTTCTATAAAATAAGAAAAGATTATTTTTAGTAGAGTGATAGAGAAGAACCCAAACTGAAATTAAGTAAAATGAAAAGTATTATCCATTAGAATATAAATACTGTCCATTAATAGATAAATAGGTAATGAGGTTAATAAAAATCTCTATCAAAATGTTTAATATTCAAATTCAAAATGATTAGCAAAAAAGCTGCACAAGGATAAACTATATATCATTTGTTAATTTTTAACAAAAATAAAAACTGTTATGAATTTATATACAATTATATTACAAATACATACACTGTAAAGGAACATATCACTAAGAGAATAGTTAATTACATTTAGGGGAAAGGATAAAGACATAGGAGAGAAGAAGTGCTTTTTAGCTGAATCAGACAATTTTTCTCTGTTCCTTTTTTTTTTCCTTTTATTGAATTCATTGGGTTGACACCGGTTAATAAAATTATATAGGTGTCAGGTGTACAACGTCATAGTACATTATCTGAATATTGTTTTATGTGCCCATTTCTTTTTTTAAAAAGCCAATATAAAATGTTAACATCTATTAAATCTAGCAGACACATGTGTATCTTCTAGGAATTTTTGCTATAGGTCTGACCTATTTCATAACTAATTTTTTCCAGTTAAGCATGCCAGATTCAATATACCATTTTTATGTTCACTCCCTCCTAAAATTCCACAAAAACAAGAGAAAATAAAACAAACACAGAGAGGCCAAAACAAATTGTGGTAGAAAATGATAAAAAAAGGACAAAATCATAGCAAGTTAAAAACATCAAGCTGATAGTAGGGAACAGAAGCAGGCTAATTTTGTCCCATGAAATGTCAGGAAGTCTCGGGAACTGGAAACACTAAGTACCTCTGAAAGCAAGAATATAGGTGGGACTAAAAACATTAGTCATAAAGAAGTTGACACCTGCTCTATTCCCTCTCCCCTCTGTGTGTGTGTCTCCCCCACCCAAAAGATGTTTCCTCTCTGGAACAGCTGAAGCAGAAAGATCTGATTTTCAGAAAACCAGGCAACTGAAAATATGTAAATGTCTCTGCACAGGCATTTCCCACTATGTCATGTATGTGTTCTTGATTAGCTTCATGTGATGCAAAATCTTGCACTAAAGAATAATGAGGCTAACAATAAAACAAGGTTAAAAGCAGACTACTTCCAAACCTATGAAACTTCATAACCAGAGCACTGACAAAATCAGTAACTAGTCTGATTTAAAATAAAGAATCCTAGCAGTTAAATCTTTATTGGCATTTGCACCTAATCAAGGTCAATCAAACTTCTGCAACATTAAACCATGAAGTCCATGCTTCATCTTGATATAAAGGTGACTAAGAGCATTCAATTCTACTAAAAATTATTTCCCAAAAACTTGAAGACCAAACATAACCATTCTCATGAATCCTTCATTTTAATGATTCTGCACCTACTTCACCTTCTACATAGAGTTTTACAAAATAGAAAATACAAAGGTCCTTAAACACAATTAACCACAAAAGGTATTTCTGAGGATTGGCAACTCTGTCAGTTTCTTCATATGTTGATAGAGGCTTCTCTTAATCACAAGAAAGCTTGTGTGATCACTAAAACATTCACTGACGAGGGAAATCCTTTATGAACAGATAAGATGTTCTATTACACTAATATCATCCCTCTACTTATCAATTGTGTATGAGCTTAATTTTTGTTTTTTTAAAAAAGCACACTTTGTTCTAGATTGAACTATATACTTATATTAAGAACTATGGTACTCTTTCCCTACTCAGCTCCAGAAATGCCAGAAGACTAAGTAGGAAGCTAGAAGATTCCTCTCTGGTAGTACTGACTAAACTAAGAGAGGTTAAAAAAACATTCTTTTTTTTCTTTTTCCTTTTGTTATTGTTTATGCTATGACAGTTGTCCCAATTTTTCCCTTGTCCCCCTCCCCTCCTTCCCAGTCAGTCCCCACAACATTGTTCATATGCAAGGGTGTTACATATACAACAGGGAACCCCCCCAAAACAATTTATTTATTAAAAATTGTGTATGTATTTTTACATATTTAAACTTCAGTCACCTTCAGAGTACTCTAGGACTGATGCAATGCACCTATCCAAGCATTTTTTTCCACTGCTCAAAATAATTTTGAACTAATTGATTTTTACGCCTTTTACTGCTTCTGCCCTTTTTTGTTTTACTTCTTTGACATCAACAAAACATTTCCCTTTGAGAACTTTTCTCATCCAGGAAGAGAAAAAAGCAGTTGCTCAGGGCAAGATCGGGTGAATAGGGAGGTGGGGTGCCAGGGTCAAGTCGTTTAGGATCAAAAACTGCTGAACACTCAGTGCAGTAAAAGCAGATGCACTCGTAAATCACCCATCATTAAATGGGCAAATCCACTGAGCCTTAAAAAAAAAATTTCACTTAAGCTGAACACAGCCTCTCACAACAACACTAGCAGATACACTGAATACAGATGGGTTCCTAGAACGCTCACCTAGCGAGAGAAACCTGTACTAAAAAGCACCTGCTCTCCAGAAGATAATTTCAGGGTTTTTTGGGTCCCCCCAGATGCTCTTTGCCTAATCCCTTCACCTTCTCTCAACCAGTTACAATCTCTCCTCTCTCCTCTTACAACTGTCAGTCTGTTCCTTTCTTCTGTGCCTCTGATTCTATTTTGCCCATTAGTTTATTTTGTTCATTAGATTCCACTTATAAGTAAGAGCATATGATGTTTGTCTTTCAGACGAGATCAGGTTTATTCAGGGTGGTATGGCTGTAGACTAGTGTTTGTCTTTCACTGCCTAGCTTATTTCACTTAGCATAACAATCTCAAGTTCCATCCATGCTGGTGCAAAAGGTAAGAATTCCTTTTTTCACTGCTGCATGGTATTCCATTATACAAATATACCACAGCTTTTTTTATCTACTCATCTACTGATGGGCACTTAGTCTCTTTCCAAATATTGGCCATTGGAAATAATGCTGCTATGAGCACAGGGGAGTTATATTCTTTTGAATTGGTGCTTCGGGATTCACTGGATATATTCCCAAAAGTGGAATCACTGGGTCAATAGGCAGTTCCATTTTTAATTTTGTGAGGAAACTCTTTACTGTTTTCCAGAGTGGTTGCACCAATCTGCATTCTCTAGCCAGGGGAAGGCATAGGGCAAAAGTGTTTGCCAAACAAATGGGTAAAAAAATTACAGCATCTGAGGCCCTAAAAGTCAAAGACACTTCTGCCCATCAGGAAGAAGATCTTGACAAAAAACCTAGCAACTGTGACCAAATAAGATATAGTGGAGAATAAAGCAGCTACTAAAAACAAGCTCTTGGTTTGTATGAGTTCAACAAGAGACCATAAGTACACAATGCCAAGTTTTCCTTCCTCAGTCTAAAAACACAGGGAACAGAGTGGCTGAAATGATCATACCTTTCTATAATACAAAATACAAATAGCATATATTTGTGAAAAAGCGCATGTATGATCAGACACCTATCCCGACCTGAAGTCAACGTGGCAGCCTAAATGTCCTCCAACATGAGCTTTCCAAATCATTCCATTATAATTATCTCATAACCAGAAAGGTGAGGGAAGGAGATCTTAACAGGGCTAGACAACCAAAGAGCTCTCCAGACAGCAAACATCATACTCAATGGTGAAATACTGAAAGCTTCTCCTAAAATCAGGACCAAGACAAAGTAGTCATTTTCACAAGTCCTATCCAATATATTGGACATTCTAGCCAGAACAACTGGAAGAAGAGGCAAGAAGAAATTGGAAAGGAACAAGTAAATTACCTCTGTTCACAGACGACATGACCTTATATGTAGGAAACTCTACAGAGTCCACCAAAAAAAGAGAAAAAACCCTATTAGAATACATGAATTCAGTAAAGAAGCAGTTAAATCAACACACAAAAATCCATTGCAGTTCTATATACTAACAATGAACAATCTGAAAAGGAAGTTAAGAATACAATTCCATTTACAAGAGCATCAAAAAGGAATAAAAGACTTGGGCACAAACTTAAGAAGTGAAACACTTTTACACTGAAGGCCCTGACCAGGTAGTTCAGTTGGTTAGAGCATTTTCCCAATATACCAAGGTTGCAGGTTCAATCTCTGGTCAGGGCACATAGAAGAAGGAACCAATGAATGCATAAATAAATGAAATAAAAAATCAATGTCTTGATGTCTCTCTCTCTGTCTACCCCCCCCATTCCTGTCTTTCTCTTTTTAAAAAATAAGTAAAAAAAAGACTTGCACACTCAAAACTACAAAGATGTTGCTGGAAAAAAATTAGATGCAAATAAATGGAATATTCATATTCACAAACTGAAAAACTTAATAACGTTAAATTCAACTCTGCCCAAAGTGAACCACAGAGTCAATAAAATACCTATCCAAATTCCAACAATGCTTTTTGCATAAGAAGAAAATTCCATCCCTAAACTCTTACATAATTTCAAGGGACCATGAATGACCAAAACAACTTGGAAAAAGAACAGAGTTGAAGGGCTGACACTTTGTGATTTCCAAACTAAGTACACAAATCAAAACCACAATCAGGTATCACTTAACACCAATCAAGATGGCTACTATGAAAAAAAATAAACATAGCCCTGACTAGTGTGGCTCTCAGTTGGTTGAATGTGACATCACAAAGCAGAAGGTTGTCAGTTCAATTCCAGTCAGTTCAATTCCTGGTGCATAGGAGAGGCAACCAATCAATGTTTCTCTCTCATACATCAATGTTCCTCTCCCTCTCTTTCTCCCTCCCTTCTCTCTCTAAAAGTAAATATTAAAAAAAAAAACATAAAATAACAAGTGTAGGTGAGGATGTGGAGAATCCTTGAGTGCTGTTGGTGGGAAAAATGGTACAACTGCTATGTAAAAACTATACAGCAGTTCCTCAAAAACTTAGAAACAGAATTACTATATAATCCAGCAAACTTACTTTTAGGCACATATATTAAAAAGTTTCATTCTAAAGCAAGATCTCAAAAAGGTATTTGTGTACCTATGTTTGTAAGAGCACTATAATAGGCAAGAGGCAAAAGCAACCCAAATGACCACTGACAAATAAAAAGTGGTATATACAAACAATGGAATGTTACTCAGGCTTAAAAAGTAAGGAAATCTGCCCTGGCTGGTGTGGCTCAGTGGACTGAGTGCTGGCCTGCAAACCAACAAGTCACTGATCTGATTCCCAGTCAGGGCACATCCTGGGTTGTGGGCCAGGTCACTAGATGGGGACATGCAAGAAGCAACCTGAGCAATGTTTTTCTCGCACAATGATGCTTCTCTCCCTTTCTCCCTCTTTTCCCAATTCTCTAAAAATAAATAAACTAACAACAACAACAACAACCAAGATACAATCAGGAACATCTAGGCTGAAAAACTTCTATAGGCTAAATGATCCATGGAATCAGTAGTTTCTTCAACAAATAAGTAGCAAGGGGAAAAAAGGAGACAGCAGGATCTACAGATGAAATTAGCTTTAAGGAACAAATCAGAAAAACCACCAAGTTATACTGACGGAGCAATGACTCCTAAAAACACATCTTTAAAAATAAAAATAAGAACCCTGGCTGGCGTAGCTCAGTGGATTGAGCGCGGGCTGCGAACCAAAGCATCGCAGGTTCGATTCCCAGTCAGGGCACATGCCTGGGTTGCAGGCCATGGCCCCCAGCAACCGCACATTGATGTTTCTCTCTCTCTCTTTCTCCCTCCCTTCCCTCTCTAAAAATAAATAAATAAAATCTTAAAAAAAATAAAAATAATAAAAATAAGGACTTCCAGTCAACATGGCAGCATAGGCAGACATGGCTCGCCTCTTCACACAAACACATCAAAATTACAACTGAAAGAACAATCATCACTCAGGAGCATCAGAGATAGAACCACCATCACTCAGGAGCATCAGAAATTGAGTTGAATGGTAGTATGACAACTATGAAATTAAAGAAACCACATCCGTCCAGACTGGTAGGAGGGGCCCAGATGCATAACCTTTGGTGGATAAAATTTGGAAGGGATATCTCAGGAGAAAGGAGTCCCAGACCCACACAAGCGCCCCCAAGCCCAGGCTTCCAGTGCCAGGAAGATAAGTTCCCACAACTTTTAGCTGCAAAAACCAGTGGGGACTGAGTCAGAAGAAACTTCTGGAGATCCTATTAAAGAACCCATACACAAACTCACCTACTCAGACTCACTCCTTTGAGCTCTAGCACTGGGATAGCAGCTTGAAAGGCGCCAGTGCTATACAGGGAGAAACTGAAGTGTCTAGTACCAGGGTGAGCAGAGGCCATTTTCCCTTTGCTAAACCCACCCCCCACAGAGCCAGTAAACTGGTGCCATATCTGAGAAGCCATCAACCTGGCTAACACTATTTGACCCACCCTAGAGATACCAAGAGGCTCTGCCCCACCCAATTTACAGGCCCACCCAAGCTGCTTTTCCATATGAAAGGCTGGTATATCTCCTAAATCCTTCGAACAAGCAACAGTTGGTTTCAGTGAGTCCTTGGGCAGCCAGATTACCATCAATTTGGTTTTACCTAGGAATCTCTTAAATCCAACACAAGAAGAAGCCTTCATAGATTGCTTTACAGCTCAAGCAGGGTGCCCTCAGCAAAACACAAGTGGGGGGGCTTACTGTGGCCTGCACCACCAGGGAAACCCCAGGGCTAGCACACCCAGTGGACAGCTACAGAGCAACACCATCACCCTGCACACCTCATCCTTCACAGAGGGCAGAGGTTGGTGGTCAGTGGTCATAGCCAGTCCTTACAGCTGACTAGCATAGGTGAATCCCTCCCATTGATCTGCCAACAGCAACTAAGGCTCAACTACAAGAGGATGGTGTACTTAGCTCACACCAAAGGCACACCTCAAGTACCCAGCTTGGGTGATAGGGAAGGCTGTGCCAATGGACCCTGCAGGATACCTACTACATTAGGCCACGCTATCAAGACACAGAGTCAAAGCAGCTCTACATAATACATACAAACAAATGCAGGGAGGCTGCCAAAATGAGCAAAGAATCATGACCCAAATGAAAGAACAGATCAACACTCCAGAAAAAGTTAAAATGCAATGAAGATAAGCAATCTATCAAATGTAGAGTTCAAAACACTGTTTATAAGGAACAGAGATGCTCAAGGAACTCTGTTAAGACCTCACAGTATAAAAAAGATCCAGTCAGAAACAAAGGATACACTAGTTGAAATAAAGAACCATTTACAGGACAACAGTAGAATGGATGAAGCCAAGAATCAAATCAATGATTTGGAACATAAGGAAGCAAAAAAAAAACCAACCACACAGAAGAAGAAAAGAATCCAAAAAAATGAGGATAGTATGAAGAGCCTCTGAGACAATTACAAGAGGTTCAACACTCACACCATTAGGAGAAGAGAAAGAAACTGGAAATCTATCTGAAAAAAAACAGTGAAAGAAAACTTCCCTAATTTGGTGAAGGAAATACACATTCAAGGCCAGGAAGCAGTGAGCATCCCAAATGAGATGGATGCAAAGAGGCCCATTCCAAGACACACCATAATTAAAAGGCCAAAGGTTAAAGATAAAGAGAGACCCTTAAAACACCAACAGTAAAAAAGTTAGTTACCAGACGGCTGCCAGATGGGAGGAGGGCAGAGGGGGAAAATGGGTGAAGAAGTGAGGGTGTTAAGAAATACAAATAGTTACAGAACAGCCGTGGGGATGTAAAGCACAGCATAGGGCATGGAGTAGCCAAAGCACTTACAAGCATGACCCATGGACATGAACAATGGTGAGGGAATTACCTGAGGAAGTAAAGGGCTCTGGGTGGACAGGGCAAAGAAGTCAGGACAATTGAATAGTGTAATCAATAAAATATAATTTTAAAAATAAATAAAAATAAGCAAAAAGTATATACATATATATTTTTTATTTTTTTAAATAATGAATGGATACATCACTGATTACAAACTGCAGAGCAGCCAGAATCTACAGAATTACTACAGGCAGGTAACCACACAAACATGAAAAGCAAAATGAACAAAACAACAATTTATTCAAGGAACCTCAAACTAGAACCCTGACTGGTATGACTCACTTGGTTGGAGCATCATCTGGTAAATAGAAAGGTCGCAGGTTCGATTCCTGGTCAGAACATATGCCTAGATTGCAGGTTCAATCCCCAGTCGGGGTGCATATGTGAGGCAAACAATCAATGTTTCTCTTTCACATGGATATTCCTCCCTCTCTCTCCCCCCTTCCTCTCTCAAAAAGCAATGAGAAAATGCATAAAAAATAAAAATAAAAGAACCTCAAACTAGTAACAAACCAAAAGTTTGAAGAGGAGATTGACTTTTCTTTTAATTATACTGTATCTACACATGGAATTCTATTCAGTGATTTTTTAAAAGCCACAGACTACTGATACAGGAAACATGAGACTAGTGGTCCAGCTCTGAGCAGTGCAGTAGGTTTAAGTGAGCACGGCAGTGAGGAGTTGTGCTGCTTGAGCCTGAACCCACCTCAGTGCTGCCTCCACCCCTGGGGCCACTGCTCCCCTTGCAGTAGGCACACACACCATGACAGACAAGGACAAGAAGCCCTCCAACCAGAACCTGGCCAAGAGGAAGCTCTTCAACTATAACCAGACCGAGAGAGAGTTCATGAAACACACCACTAAGAATTGACATTTGATCTTGCTTTTCTACCTAGTCTTTTGTGGGTTCCTGACTACACTCTTCACATTCGCAATGTGGATTATGCTTCAGACTCTGAACGATAAGGTTCCAAAATATTGTGACTAGATTTCTAGGTCCAGGACTTACAGTTTTTCCAAAACCAGTGTTGGTGTTGGAGTATTTATTCAGTATGTCTGAACCACAGTCCTATAAAGGGCACATTGAAGAACTTAAGAAACTTCAAAACCATATGCTTTAGAAGAACAGAAGAATCTCACAGTCTATCCTGATGGAATACTCTGAACAGAAGGATCCAGTTTGCAAAGCATATCAGTTTCCTCTTGCCTTATGTCAAAAATGCAGTGGGGTTGATGATCCTGACTCTGGTTACTTCAGTGAACAACACTGTGTCCTTGTGAAAATGAACAAAATAATTGGATTAAAACCTCAAGAAGAACCGAGGATAGAATGCTCTACTTCTAACAGTGGACACAACTCCATCAGCTTATCCTTTCCTGGGAAACCTAGACTTTAAATATTTTCCATATTATGGGAAGAAATTGCATGTAGGCTATCCAGAGCCATTAGCTGCTATCCAGCTTGGCTTTGGTGCTAGCAGTACCCCAAAAGAAGTAACAGTAGAGTGCCAGAATGTTGTGTAATGGGGTGCAGAGCAAGAGGGATCCCCAGAAAACTCCCCCCCATAGCCCTTGGTTGGGGAATGGGAAGAGGGGAGATAGTTTGCATTACAATGACAAGTGGATAGCCGTGTCTTTCCTGAAGCGAAGCTGTGCTTCCACCTTGGCACAAAAGGTGTGTATATGACTTTCAGAATGTACAGTGACTCGTGATGCAGCTGGGGGTTTGTACAGCACCTGCGTGAGAGGCAGGGAGGTGGAGCCCCTGGGTCACTGAGTCTCACTTGCCCCCTAAGGATGGCAGCCAAGAGAAGGTGTTTAAAACAGCACAGTGAAACTGGCAATGTAGCTCATCGTGGGAGGAGCCGCACAGGAGGTCATGTAGGAAGCCCTCCGTAAGCACTTAAAACTAAGGGCAGGTAGCCATGAGGGAGCTTCCAAGCGGTTTGGAAAGGGCATAGTAAGCAGGGAGGCATGAGGAAGGAGAGTGATGATGTAGCTGCCATGTGAAGGGAGGAATAAGCAAGCAGCTATGTAGTTTGTAGTCAGGATCCCGCACTGTGGCCCGGCATAGAGTAAGGAAGGAGACACACTGCTGCTCTGATTATGCCTGCTCTAGCTGATTTGGAAGCCATCAAGGACCCTGCCTTGCAAGACGATGACCTGCTGCTTTACAGACCTGGACCCTATCTGGACTCAGTACTTGTGCCTTTCCTGGAATTCACCAAGACGTACTGTAACAAAGCACATGTATTCCCAGACTATAACATGAAGGTTGATGACAACCTATCCCAGATCCTGAAGGATAGCTGCTCTGAGACTACACAGCTGGTTTAAGCATAGATAAAGATATGAGAACTACTGGGCTTGGCTTTGGCTTTTAGCCTTTTGTGGAGCAAGGGAAGTGCTGGGTCTCAGGGAAGAACAGGGCTCCGAGTGTAAGTGCTCTCAGCACCCACAGGTTAGAATATTATAAATAAAAACCTGTTTCTTCCAATACTAATTGTTGGGTCATACGTCAAGGTGCCATGAGAACAGGCCCCTGTCTGCTCAGCTACAGTTAGATCACCCAACCTGAAAAACCATGATGACTGTGATAAGTTTTCAAGACAAGATGCATTCAAAACCACAATGCATGCATAGTAGGAGTCAGAATATGTCCACAGGGTAAATGTTGTGTTGTCTGTCTTCATTTTTTATCACCTGAACCTGACATTCTAGAATTATGAAACCACCTGAGAGAGAGAGAAGTGCTACATGACACTAGGGTAACAACATTATAATATGCTTCCAGATCATAGTGCTCATTGTCCCCTGAAGTAACTGCCTGTTGTCTCTCCTGCCTTTGGGAATCATTGTACAGTCACCAGATAGGGACTGTGAACACCTGATTCTGAAAATGGGTGTCTTATCCTATTTTTATGTGGTTTAACTGCCAAGTGTCTAAAGCTTAATGTGTTGTGCCATGTAAATATTTTATAGATTTAACATTGGTTAACTGTCATATTTGATGCCAGAAAAGTTTTAGGGGTGAAAGTTTTAAGTGGTAACTGACAAATACAAAGTGACTTTACAGCTGCAAAAAAATGTGTGAAGTTCTGTGTGTTAAGAGGAAAAGAAAATAAAAGTGGATTTGAAAAGTTAAAAAAAAGCCACTGACTACTGATAAACCGATTAGAAACATGGAAAAATTGTTAACTATATGCTAAGTGAAAGAAATGCCAGATACAAATATTATAGTGTACAAAGTTTATTTTCATTTTTTTATTTGTTTTATTTTTAGAAAGGGAGAAGGAGGGAGAAAGAGAGGGAGAAAGAAACATCAATGTGTGGTTGCCTCTCACATGCCCCCTACTGGGGACCTGGCCAGCAACCCAGACATGTGCCCTGACTGGGAATTAAACCAGTGACCCTCTGGTTTGAGTGCAGGCCAGCACTCAATCCACTGAGCCACACCAACCAATAGTCAGGGCTATTTTCATTTTAATAAAATTACATAAAAGACAAATCTAAGATTGGGTGGCATAAAGCACATCAATAAAGAATGACGTCATTAAAATAGTAAAATACGAGTTTCCTACCACCTTCCTCCCAAAAAACACTGATTTTGAAAATCACCCATGGACAACCAAGTGTGGGAGTCCAGCAGAAAAGTTTCAGCACACCACTGGAACAAAAAAAGTCCAAGTTTGGACACACTGAAGAGGGTAAAAGGAATAGTTTCATTTTACCTGTGACACCCTTCCCTCAAGGTGCACAACACTGTGCCAAGAAAGATCTTCTCAGGCTGTGATTGTTCCCACAGGTGAAATGAGGATGTATGAGTAAGTGCCCAATTTCCCCAGTTGTGCACATTATACTGGCAAAGAGACCCATTTTTTTCTCACCCTATAGAATCTTGAGATGCACTACATGAGTGGGGAGCAGGGAGTAGCAGGGCTCTCAGAGAACAGAAACGAGTACACAGATCATACTAAATGCAATGCAGGACACCCAACCACAAGCCACCTTGTCTGAAGATGTTCCCAACTGGCAAATAGGTATACCCTACATTCATATAATTCACCCACACACACACACTCATCCCCATGGCTGGCTCCCTGAGTGCACCCTTAGGAGCAACATGAGCAAGCCTTTGCAGACAGCAAGTGAGCATGTGCAGAAAGGTGTCCCAACTTTGCAGGACTGGCAGAAAGCACACAAACTTGAGAATTCAGCACCATCTTAGGGAAAGCAAACCAGAGGCTGTCAGCACTCAACCTAGCTCTGCATGATCAAGAGAAGGCATACAATCTTAAAAATTCCTTCCAAGGGAGTATAGGAAATGAAAAGCTGGTATAGCCACATAAAAGCCTGAGAAAGCCTCAATTCCTAATAGCTGACAGAAGGTAGGTCTTTCCCAAAGCCAGTCAGTAAGGTAACTGCTTCTTTCAAAGTAAAAACAGCAACTCAAGACTTCAAGGAGTCCTAACTAGTGTGGCTCAGTTGATTGGGTATCATCCTGCAAAGTGACAGGTTGCTGGCTCAATTCCCAGTCAGGGCATATGCGTGGGTTACAGGTTCAGTCCCTGGTCAGGGTACATACTAGAGGCAACCAACCAATGTTTCTCTCCCTCTCTTTCTCCCTCCCTTACCCTCTCTCAAAAAAATTAATTAATTAATATTTTTTTAAATATCTGAGAGCTTCCCAAATCTGGGAAGAGATCTGAACATCCAACTTTATGAAACTCACAGTTCCCAGAAAGTATAATCTCAAGAAAACTCCAATACATATTACAATAAAACTATTTAAAAGAGAAAAACAAAATTCCACACACAAGAAAATCGCCATAAGGCAATCAGCAGATTTCTCAGCAGAAATCTTACAAGTCCAGAGATAATGGGACGATATATTCAGGTGCTGAAAAAAAAAAAAAAACAACTGCCAGCCAAGAATACTTTATCAGGAAAGTTGCCTTTCAGAAATTAATGAAAAATTAAGGAGATAAAGACTTTCCCAGACAAATGTGGAGAGAGTAGATCTGTTTTAAAGGAAATGTTGACAGGTATGTCTCAAGTTGACAAGAAAGGACACTAATTACCATGTGAAATACACAACACTGATAAAGTACATAATCAAATCCTGAATACTCTATTACTGCAACAATATGGTGGTATGCCAATTACGTAACTGTAACATAAAGGTTAAAGGACAAAACTATTAAAATTAACTATATTATAATTTATTAATGGTTACATAAAATAAAAAGATGTAAACTTTGCTATCAAAAATAAAACATATTGGGGATAAAAGTAAAAAAGTAAAGAGTTTTTGTATACCATCAAAGTTGTTATCAGCTTAAAATGGACTATCTTATCTACATTTTATATAAGTCTAATGGTAACCACAAAGCAAAAACCTACAGTAGATACACAAAAGATAGAGGAGGGAATCAAAGCATACCACTAAGGAAATCATTAATTCACACAGAAAGATAGCAAGAGAGGAAAGAAGGAAAAGTAGGAACTACAAAACAGCCAGAAAACAATAAAATGGCAGTAATAAGTCCTTACCTATAATTACTTGCAATGTAAATGACATAAATTCTCTAATCAAAGGCACAGTCAGGCTGCAATGATTTTAAAAAAAAGAAAAGAAAAACAAGATTCAACTAGATGTCGCCTGCAAAAAACTCACTACAATTTTAAGGATTCATAAAGGCGCAAAGTGAAGAGATAGAAAAATACATTCCGCCCTGGCTGGCGTAGCTCAGTGGATTGAGCGTGGGCTGCGAACCAGGCATCGCAGGTTCGATTCCCAGTCAGGGCACATGCCTAGGTTGCAGGCTATGTTCCCCAGCAACCGCACATTGATGTTTCTCTCTCTCTCTCTCTCCCTCTCCCTTCCCTCTCTAAAAATAAATAAATAAAATCTTTAAAAAAAAAGACATACTATTCCTATAATTTAAAAAAAAAAAAGAAAAATACATTCCACGTAAATAGACACAAAAAGAAAGACACTCACAAAAATAAATAAACCTTTATTTATAATAGGAAAAAAAAGAGACTTTAGGCCAAGTCTCTTGTCCTATAATGACAAAGGATTCAATTAATTAAAAGGGTACAACAATAGATACATATACACCTAACACGGAGTATCTAAATATACTAAGCAGATACTAATAGATCAAAAGAAACACACAAATATTATAATTATAGGAAGGAATTTCAAAAATCCCACTTTCAGCAATGGATAGATCACACAGAAAATTAGCAAGAAAATAACAGACTTCAACAATACTTTCGAACACAGGGCCCTACCAGCCATATACCAAACATTCCATCCAACAATAGCAAAACACACATTCCCCTCAAGTGTACAGAGAACATTCTCCAGGATAGACCATATGTTAGGTCACAAAAGCCTTAGTAAATACAGGACTGAAATCATACCTAGTATCTTTTCCAACCATAATGCTATATAGAACAAATCAGTAAGAGGAGCAAAGCTGGAAATTTCAGAAGTATGTGGATTTTAACGTACTTAATGTACTTCTGAAAAACCAATGAATCAAAAAAGCTGTCAAAAGGAAATCAAAAAATAAATCTTAAGACACACAAAAATAAAAACAACATACCAAAACTTACAGTATGCAGCAAAAATAGTTCTAAGAGAGAAACTTATAAATGCAATATTAAGGAAAAAATATCTCAAACACCTGACTTTACACCTCAAAGAACTAGAGAAAGAACTAAGCCCAACATTAGCAGAACAAAGTAACAAAAATCTCAACAAAAATAAAAATAGAGACAAGAAGAAACAAACCAATGAAACTAAAAGCTAGTTTTTTGAAAAGATTTTTTAAATGGACAAATCTTTACCTAGACTAAGGAAAAAATACAGAACACTCAAAAATTAAAATCAGAAATGAAAGAGCAGACAACTGAAGTGTGAGAATTGATATCAGAGATCATAAGGGATTATTAAAAACAATTATAAGCCAACAAATTGGGCAACCTAAAACAATCAGTTTCTAGAAACCTACAACCTACAAAGACGGAATCACGAAGAAACAGAAAATCTGAACAGACCAATAACAAGTAAGGGAATTGAATCAGTAATCAAAACCTTTCAACAAAGCAAAGCCCAGGACTAGAACATTTCAATGGTGAATTCTACCAAACATTTAAAGGCTAACACCAATGCTTTTCAAACTCTTTCAAAAAACTGAAGAGGAGGGAACATTCCCAAACTTATTGTACAAAGACAGCATTACTCTGACACCAGAGCCAGAAAAAAATACTTCAAGGAAAGAAAACTACAGGTCAATATACCTGATGAATATAGATGCTAAAATTCTTCAATAAAATACTAGCAAACCAAACTCAATAGCACATTAAAAGGATCATATACCATGATTAAACTAGGATTCATCCCTGGGATACAAGGATGGCTCACCATACACAAATCAACAAACATGACACATCACTGATAGAATGAAAAATAAGTATCTTAGAATCATCCGAATAAAGGCAAAAAAGAAAAAAAGCATTGAAACCTCAGTTGTGAGACTTCCACACAGTTGGATTTCCTGACAGTTCTAGGTGTTATTTGTTTTGAGGTTTAGGTGTAATTCTTTTTGTGGTTGTGCAATAAGGCAAAACATGTCTACCTACACCTCCATCCTGACTAGAAGTTCTATGTCAGTATTTCCTAAGCTTTCTACACTGATCACATATATTATATCCATTAGCAAAAAAAAAGTTTGTGTGTGTGTGTGTGTGTATACTTTTTTTTTTTTTTAAGTGAAACAAAAAGGGAAATCCAATAGGTCAATGTGAAAAGTTACAGAGAAAACCTCTCCTTTTGCTTTGGTAAATAGGAGGCCACTAGTGAACTGTGACAATATAGTTTTTATTCAAAAGCAGAAACCAGGTTTCAGAAACCTGAGAAGATGCTACAGGGAAATTGTGAAAAGCTGAAAAGCAAAGTCCTAGAGGAAATGGAAGGAAATAAAAAACCAGAGATCACTCTTTGTGAAGTTTCAAAAAAGACAAACTATGTTCACTTTTCCTACAAAATGTTTACTAAAATAACCACTTCTCCAATTCCAACAATTTTTTTTAAAATTGCTCAAAGGTCAACTTAAATTCTATCAATTCCACAAACTTCTCCATCCAATCTTACCAAAAACTTTGTGCTTCAGCTACATATACTTTATGAAATTTCTCTTCTCATACTGTTTTTTTTAGATTTTTATTTATTTTTTATAGAGAGGTGAAGTAGGAAGAAAGAGAGGCAGAGAAACAATAATTGGTTGCCTCTTGTATGCCTCCAACCAAGGACCTCGCCCACAACCCAGGCATGTGCCCTGATTGGGAATCAAACCTGCAACTTTTCAGTTCACAGGCTGGCTCTCAACCCACTGTGCCACACCAGCCAGGGCGTATTTTGTATTTTTCTTATGCAGGCATTGTTAAGACTTGACTGCATTCTTAATCCACACAAAATCCCTATCAGGAGTGTATTCAGGGTATTATCCTCATTTCCAAATAAGAAAGAAGGCACTAAGAGGCAAGGGAACTTAAGCACAGTCAAACACCTAATAAATGATAGGAACAGGACTTGAATTCAGGTCAGTCAGATTTCAGAGATCACTCCCTCAACTACTATCCTACTGCTTCATCTGTATTGGATTCTAACCTTTCTTAAGAGAAGCTATGCACCGAAATGTATTTCTACACCTACCAGTGTCCCACACAATGCTTTACACATGTTAAACATTCAGTATTTTTGTTATATATTGAAAAAAGTATTTAAACGTAGTAAAGGATTAAGGAAAACATACAAAATAATCAATTTAGTAAATGTAACATTAAAAATGGTTTTCAGGCCCTAGCTGTGTAGCATGTTAGATTGAGCATTGTCCCTCCCTCCCTCTCTAAAATGAGTAAATATAAAAAAAAATGTTTGATGGTTTTCAACTTTCAAACCTGGGCGCAGTAGAATGGCTCCCTCAAACAATGAGGAAGTGACCAGAAAATGAATTATCAACAGTCACCAATGCATCCAAAGAGTGGGCTTCAAGAAGCATGCTATTCAGACACTCAAAGAGATCCAGAAATCTGCCATGAAGGAGATGGGAACTCCAGATTTATACACTGACACCAGGCTCAACAAAGGTGTCTGAGTCAAAGGAATAATGAATGTGCCACACTGGCCGTGGGCCAGTGGCCCAGTTGGTTGCAGCACTGTCCCATACACATAAGGTTGTGGGTTTGATTCCCAGTCAGAGCACATAGTAGGTTGCAGGTTCGACCCCCCATCAAGGAATACACAGGAATAAACACTAATTAATGTTTCAATGTTTCTCTCCCACAAAAATGTGTTCTATCTCTCCTCCCCCCTCTAAAAATTAATAAACATATCCTTGGGTGAGAATTAAAAATAAATAAAGTAAAAAGAAATGTCCCATACTGTATTCCCATTCATTTGTCCAGAGAACATGAGGATTCACCAAAACTCTGTAAGCTGGTTACCTATGTACCTGTCACCACTTTCAAAAATCTACACACAGCCAATGTGGATGAGAACTAACCACTGATTATCAAAAAAAGTTGTAAATGTGCAAAAAAATTTTTTTCCTAGTGTAGCACAATCTACTACACACCTGTGTGTTTGCTGCCCAGAAACAACTTCACCTTCCTCATGGCCAGAGAATGCCAAATTCCTTTTTGAGAAACACCAACCTTTTTTAGCTATGAAGTTTGGGTGGGATCAGCTTCAGGAATGGATCATAATCAGTTTAAGCCAATCAAAACCCATACTCTTTGAACTCTCTCAGGAATAAGGCCAATGACAATAAGAAGTACCATTTACTATCAAAGTTTTGGAAAAAGAATCTTCTTTGTTGTCATATAGTATGTTTCTGAAGAGATTCTTTCTCTTTTCCTCTCTGTAGTATAATACCAAACACCGGGGTATAAAGATGGTACAACAGGCATTTCTGCTACCATGAAAAGGCCCAAACTGATGTTAAAACCAAGGAAGCACAGCAGAGCAAGCTATACAGAAATGAAGTCTTGATACTGTTATGAATCCATAGATTAAGAGTAGTCCACACCTGAAATGCTTAGTTATACATTTAAAGAATCCTTTTGTTTCTGCAATTTGGGCTGGTTTTTCTCACAGGTCCTTGTGACCAAGTCCTAACTGGTTCAAAAATAATCCCCAATCATATTTTTAACCCAAGGATGTTATATCAAAGAACACCCAAAAATAAATTTTTTTAAAAAACTTGACAAGATGAGGTGTCAAGAAATGAGCCCCAGCTGGCGTGGTTCAGTGGATTGAGTGCCAGCCTGAGAATCAAAGGGTTACTGGTTCAATTCCCAGTCAGGGTACATGCCTGGCTTGTAGGCCAGGTCCCCATTTGGGGGTACACAGGAGGCAACCACACATTGATCTTTCTCTCCCTCTCTTCCCCTCTCTCTAAAAATAAACAAATCTTTTTAAAAAGGAAGAAATGAAGTACCTTTTTATAGAGGGGGTAGTAAGGAGGACATCACAAAAGCAAGAAACAACAGTATCTGAAAGTAGCCATGAAAACCGAGAAAACATGGAAAACCACCACATCCAGCCTACCCTTTTCCTCTCTACCATTACACATTACACACCTACAGTGATCTTAATATTTTTCCATACAATTTAACAAGTATTAACCCTAGTATGTTGGGTATTGTGTACGTTAGTTAATATAACAGATAGTTGTGATCAAAGAACTTACGGCCTTGTAAAATAAAGGCATTAAACAAGTAAATAAAAATAAATGCATAATTCTAAACTGTGGTGTTATAAAGGTTAAGAACCAGAACTACTTTAGATTGGATTTTCAAAAAAGGCCTCTCTGACAAAATAACATTTAAGTCAAGATTTGAAGGCATAGGAAGGTGGTAAATTCCAAGCATACATTAAAAGGCTCAGTGGCAGCAAAGAACATCAATTTTAAAAAAGGCAAAACAAGCAAAGAACAAGGTTAGCAGTAGCTATATGTCACGCAGAGCCTCACAAATCATAGTAAGCTGTTCTACCGTCTGCATTCCCAGCAACTATACCAACCAGTTAAAGATCCAGTTCAATTTTCCATCTTCTTTGAAACTTAGACTAATCCACTTTGGCCAGAATAAGTCTCTCCATAGTTTTTTTAACAGTTTTTCAAGAGTTTCCCAATTTCTATAAGCAAGCGTCTTTCTAAAAATAAGGACAGCATGGCCCAGACTGGTGTTACGCAGTTGGTTGTGCGTCATCCCACAAGGCGAAATGTCGCCAGTTTGATTCCTGGTCAGGGTACATATGCCTGGGTTAAGGGTTTGGTCCTGGTTGGGGCACGTGCAAGAGGCAGCCAATCGATGTTTCTCTCACATACCAATGTTTCTTTACCACTTTCTCCCTCCCTTCCCGTTTCTCTAAAAATAAATAAATAAATAAAACCTTTTAAAAATATATAATGAAATAAATGTTTAAAAGACAACATGGTGCCCTGGCTGGTGTAGCTCAGTGGATTGAGCGCGGGCTGTGAACCAAAGCATCGCAGGTTCGATTCCCAGTCAGGGCACATGCCTGGATTGCAGGCCATGGCCCCCAGCAACCGCACATTGGTGTTTCTCTCTCTCTCTTTCTCCATCCCTTCCCTCTCTAAAATTAAATAAATAAAAAATCTTAAAAAAAAAAAAAAAAGACAACATGGTCATGTCCAGGTGGTTCAATTGGTTGGAGCGTCATCCTATGCACCAAAGGTTGTGGGTTCAATCCCCAGTCAGAGCACATACCTTAGGTTGCAGGTTCAATCCCTGGTCAGGGTGTGTACAGAAGGCAAGCAATCGCTGTTTCCCTCTCATGTCAATGTTTCTCTCCCTCTCTCCTTCCCTTTCCCCTTTCTCTAAAATCAGTGAACATGTCCTCGAGTGAGAATAAAATAAATAATTTAAAAAAAATCATTCTAGCCTTGACCAGTGTGTGGCTCAGTGGGTTGGGCATCGTCCCACAAACCAAAGGTCACCGGTTCAACTCCTGGTCAGGGCATATGCTTGGGGAAGGGGCAACCTATCAATGTTTCTCTCCCTTTCCTCCTCCCTTTCCCTCTCTCTAAAAAATAAATAAATAAAAGCTTTTTAAAAAAGAATTAATAAAAAATAAAGTCATTCTATTTCTCACTGGTTTTTTTTTGAGGTTCAGTGAAGAATTATGAAATTACAATAGCTTCAGAAGTAGATTATCATCATGGTATTGTATATAATTCAACACAGTACTATTTCAACTGCACAAGCACTGCACTACTACCTCCTGTAACTGGGGCACAATGCTTATAATACTTAAGCATTGCATGCTGTGTTGTCTTTGTGAGCATCCATATAATATTCTGAATGGTTTTCAGGCTTACATCCCAATTAATAAAACAAACCAAAATGAGCTTTTCATTTTGAAACAGGAAGAAAAGATTCCAATGTGCCCCTCATTCCCTTGAAACAGGACCAATTCCATTCCAAGGAAAAATTTATAAACCAAGGCACATTACTGAAAATCTTGAAGAGGAAAGAATTAAGGACAAGATCGTGTGGCTTGCTATCAATCAAGTCCCTCCAGGATGACAAAAAAATACATCTCATCTTTTTCACAAGGATAGCATTAGATTCTGCCAAGTATTCTCATTATTCCTCATCAATCTGGAAGTTAGATTTCCTCTTAATATATGTTTTATCCTGTCAGTCTGGGAACTCCTCTTAGAAGAGAAAATGGAAACAAAGTGCTATTAGAGTAAAACAACATTCTGCTAACCACACACTCTACTATACCACTCTACTGACCACTGTCCCTTACCGATTTTCTTATTTTGAACACAACTAAAAAGCCCTGTCTTAAGCATATACTTAAGTCTCAATATATTCTGATCTAGTACTCTTACTACTTGCTCATATTCGTCATTTGTTACTAAGTCTTTCTCAATAATCAAAATATGGTTCATGAGCCCCGGCTGGTACGGCTCAGTGGACTGAGCACGGGCCTCCGAAGCAAAGGGTCATGGGTTCGATTCCCAGTCGGGGCACATGCCTGGGTTGCAGGCCTCGTTCCCCAGTGAGGGGTGTGCAAGAGGCAATCACACATTGATGTTTCTCTCCTTCTCTTCCTCCCTTCCTGTCTGTCTAAAAATAAATAACATTTTTTTTTTAAACCTGAATCTTGCTCTAAAAAAAAAAAATATATGGTTCATGAATCTGGCACCAACGTTACCCAGAATTCAAAAGCAAAAAACCCTCTTTGGTCCTAAGGTGGTTTAGAAGCAGAACGCTGCTAAATCAGGCCCACAAAATCTAGGAGTCAAAACAAACACTTTAAGACTATGAAGCCTATGCCCTGGCTAGCGTAGCTCAGTGGATTGAGCGTGGGCTGCGAACCAAAGCATCGCATCGTAGGTTCAATTCCCAGTCAGGGCACATGCCTGGGTTGCAGGCCACGGCCCCCAGCAACTGCACATTGATGTTTCTCTCTCTCTCTCTCTCTCTCTCCATTCCCTCTCTAAAAATAAATAAACAAAATCTTAAAAAAAAAAAAAAGACTATGAAACATACACACTGATGCTTTGATGTTAGAAGACAAATTTATTTTTCTTAAGTTTTATCCTATTTCCAGATTTCCTCCCAGATATGCTGAATAAGCAACTCAGCAATCTGATTTCAACATATTCAAGGTAATAATCACACAATTACACAAAGACATTAACAACCCAACTACCTGTCGGTTGAGGACTGGTTAAGTTATACTGTGATCAAGTAATGGAATACTACATTTAAGGCATTAAAAATTATAGTTTAAGAGCATATAAGCATGGAAAGGTGTCTACATCTTGTTAATAAATGATATGCAGTGAACTGTAATTAGTTTATTGACATAAAATAGTGTGTCTGAGGAAAAAGAAAAGAATGACTTAAGAGATGTTCACCATAACAAACTACTTCTTTGGTAAGCAGAGTTTCAGATTCTAATTTTACTATTTCCTGTACTATTAGATTTTGTTCTAAGAAAAAGCAGGTATTCTTCTTAAAAAATGAGAAAAAGCAAAACTACTTTCTTTGGAAAAATGCTAAACACCCTGGTAAGGATGTAAGTAATCAATGACAAGAGTCCTTAAGTTTTCTCCTGCCACCAAATACTACAGATGACACTTTGAAAAACTTAACCAGATTATAATGAAGCACTCACAGCTACTGGGTATACCGAATCTCCAATAGAAGAGAGCTCATCAAGGGTAATACTAGATTCAAAACTCTTGGTTGCATTCTAACTCAAATGGTATGCACAGGAGAGACACCTCAAAAGGAGCTTTAGCTTCAAGACTGTAACGCCACCAGGGTATTATCTTCTACCCCCTTATGAAACTTCAATGTCAACTGTTTCCACAAATTTGCCCCAATTCCCTTCTGCAATCAGTCTCCCTCACATCAGCTTGCTAAAACACTCACTCTAGTTCCTCACTCCAGTTACCTGCATCTTTTGTTGAAATATTCTGACAGGAAAAATCTGATTGGTTGACAGAAGCCCAATCACTCCCTGAGGTCAGAAGTCTACCTGTAATCCAAGCAGCGATGGTTTGGGAATAATACAGTCTTCCAGGGGCTACAACCAAGGTTAATTCTCTAGTAGAGGTTATGGCCAGGGCAAGAAGAGAAACCTGTCTTCTACCACACAGTAAGTTAAGTGCAAGATGAGGTCAGGTTAATATTACATCAATTTTAATTTAACTGAGTAATCTACATTTGGAGACTACAGATTACCTAGAAATTTTTAATTTCTAAGGAATTTAAGAGAAAATAACATTAACAGGTGTTAATCACATTAAAATGCAAAGCCCAATTATTTTCCTGGCATAAAGTCCTAAATAAAATTTAGCCAGGCTTCATCCCAAAGACCCAAATCTCACTTCCTATGTAGAAAGAGAACTAATTTTTGCCTTTTTGCATTGTCTATTAATATAAAACATAGTTCATTAGGACAGATATTTATTATAAGCATATACCTACTGGTTTATGAATAAGGTAATAAAAAGCAGTATATATGATATAATCTACAACTACAGCACACTTCAGCCAGAAACTCTCATATCTAAGTCACTACTGATGGACTACAGGTCCAAAAACACTGCTAGATAATCACATTCTTCCACCACAACTTTTCATTAACTAAAAGGTTTACTGAACATTTACTCTCCATAAGGCATTGTATTAGAACTGGGAAAAGAATAAACATGGCAGCTGAATTTAAGGAATTCACCATTCAGCAAGGAAGATTCACATTAATTTTTTTTAAATGGCCTATTTACATAAGTATGTATTCTAAACTAAAAAGTATAAATAATTTTAAGAGAGATCTGAAAGATTTCAGAAGGCCTCAAAAAAAAAAAAAAGTGAGATGAGTTTGGGCCAAACTGTGCCATGATATACATATGCCAGGCTAAGAAGTTAAGAATATTCTCCAGGCAATAAAGAGCTATGATGGTTTAAGCAAGTGGGATGGCTGGGCGGCTCAGTTGGTTGGAGCATCATCCGGTACACCAAAAGGTTGAAGGTTCAATAGGTTCAATCTCCAGTCAGGGCACATATGGGAGGCAACAGATCCATGTTTCTCTCTCACTCATTTCCTTCATTCCTCCCTCCCTCCCTCCCTTTCCTTTTCTTTTTGCTCTCTTTCTCTCCCTCTCCCTTTCTGTCTAAAATCAATGAACATATCCTCACGTGAGGATTAAATATATATGTTTACATACATAATGATCATTTGCAGCAACATATTCTTAAGATTTTATTTATTATTTATTTTTAGAGACAGGGAAAGGGAAGGAGAAAGAGAGGGTTGAGAAACATCAATGTGAGAGAGAAACATCAATTGGTTGCCTCTCATAGGTGCCCAAGGAACACACAACCCAAGTGTGTGCCTGGCCAGAAATCAACCGGTGACCTTTCACTTTGCAGGACCAAAACCCAACCAACTGGTCAGGGTTGCAGCATTATTTATACTATGGGAGAATTGGAAACAAGCATACAATAATGGGAAAATACCAAATTGTATACAAAATGGAAATATTATATAGACAAAAATATGTTTTCAAAAGTTAATAAGGGAGATGATCAAACATAATGTCAGGTGAAACAAGCTAGATACTGTATTTGTGCCTGTGTACTTTTCTTAAAAAAAAAAAAAAAAAAAAAAAAAACCCTAGATATGTGTAGTTCTTTTTAAAGGGATCACTGCTGACAAAATGGAGGTAGATTTCCATTCGGCTACATTCATCACCATAAATTTTTACTACAATTACCATGGAATTACACCTGAATGTTAAAATACATAAAAATATAGTAATTTTCTATTTTGCCAAACAGTGTACTCATTCATAATAATGCCCTCCACTTAATTAGATCCTCTAGTTTATACAGCATATCATAACTGTTAAGAGGTGTAGGCTTTTTAATCTGACCTGGGATTATGTCTTATTCAAATCCTGGATCCAACGAATAGTCCTGTGACTGACTCTATGCAAGTTACATAAACTCTAAGTCTTGGTTCTCTTTATCTGAAAAGGGTGATAAAGAGTACCTACCCTCAAAGAACTGATAAAGTACTGAACACAAACTATTCAATAAAATATTCTGCTTTAAAAATAAAATGCAAACAGAATTATTCTACAATTACTGATAGAGTATCTTGAGTTCTACCTTTCATATGACTACTACCTAAGCAAATGACAGATGATCCCTTGCAAACCACTTAAGACTTTCTGAGGTTCAATTTCTTCACCTTTAAAGCTGAAGCACCAATACTTGCTCTGGCCCATCTCAAAGGATAGTCAGGAACAACAAATGACTTGCCTATTTTAAACAAATGGTAAACTATAATTCACTCAACACACACAAAGCATAAAATCCACAACATACAAATAAATTTAAAAGACTGATGTACATTTAAAGCCATTTTCATTCTGCTCTCATAACTTCAGACCTCCATCTTCTCATCGACATCCAGAAATATCTTGGACTTAATGAACTGGTTCATAAAACAGCTATAAAAGCAGCAAACACACAAAATCCACACAACAAGCACAGGAATATACACTTAAAATTACCTCCCAAACTAAATGCAATCCCACAAAGGAAGAAGAGAAAAATTCACTCAACACATTCCAAGCTTTTAAAAATATCTTCCTCATAAAAAACAAAGCACTGAAACGAAAATGGGAACTCAAATGTTAGTACTGTTGATTGGTTTTTTCCTAACACTAAAGCCAAATGCTATTTTGAAATGTAATTTCAAGTTTTAGGATATCTGTCAAGACCACATTAAAAAAGGGAGTGAGGGAGTCCTTAATATGGGGTCCTTAGCCTTAACCTCCAGCAAAATTACATCTGTGTATATATGTTCCATAGTTAGAGTTTTATAATTTCAGATTCTCAGCAAAAATAGATGTATAACTGGTAATACTAATACTCCCATCAAAAACTGATGACAAAAGAAAGCTATTTACATTCTTTTGCCACCAATTTTTATTTTAACTATATTATATGCTACCATATTTTAAAATAAACATTTCACCTGAAGTCCTTAACTTATCAAAAACTATGCATATCAGATATAAAGCTATACTATCCACATTATGTCTACCCTTTCATTTAAAACACAAAGTTTTTAGATGACACATTTACTGATGTGTCCAGGCAGACTTTAAGTTTGAGCAGAGATTGTAAATTTTAAAAGAAACAGGTTCTCCTAATTTTTAAAAATAATTTTTTCAACATCAACTTCAAACATAACACCCAAAAATATAGAAAATTTCTTCTCTTAGTTAAACCTTTATAAGGACTTTTATTGACAGATGAATTCTGAGCACATTATTTTGGTACTTTAACTCTGAATTTACCAAGGATGAATTGATGTTCATCTTTGTACAACCTATTGGGGTGGAGAAAGTAAAGTCTTAATAATTATTGTGAGCCAAATTACAAGAAAGACATATATAAACTACTTCAACAAGTTTTATCAAGTTCCAACAATCACACTCCTACTCAGTCATGGATAAATGTTAGTAAATGAGATACAGCAACTATACAAAGGAAAAATGAAAACAATTTCTAAACAACTACATGACAGGGGAGGAGCAACTTGTAATAGCTCAGTAGAACTTACAAATAAAATTGCTTAAGTAATTTAAACAAAAAAAGGAAGTATCATTGTGAGATTGTTTCTAAGAGTCAATTTTTAAAACAGCCTTAAAGGAAATATTAAGAAACTGTCTAAGTATTTTTTGAGATCACTGGCTCATACACAAATAAGAAATCATTTTTATTTGATCATTAAGAGAGGTTTCTTAGAGGGTTTGCATGGCCAGATATTGTGAACCTGGGTCAACTAACTGTTCAATTTACTTAAAGGTAAAGGAAGACAATTTACTGTCAGGAAGACTAAATGAAAACTAAATTGTACTTAGTTCTCCATACTATTTCTAACTCTCCATAAATTCACTGCATTTTTGAGTGCTTCTAAACAGAGTCCTAGGGGATTCCCAAATAATGTTCAATAGAACCTTTCATTATGTCTCTTTTCAGAAGATGACAAAGACTAACTTCAGTTTCTTTAGATGCTATGTTTAAAATTTCCCTGGTTCAGTTTAAAATAATTTTAAGTACCAACAAAATTATTAAAAGCAGTTTTTCCTAATATATTACATAGCAAAGCTATTTGTTTTCCAATTTCAGAATAGCCAAGCCAAAACCACATAACTTTATCTGTGATAGAGAATACAGTTTTCTGAAGAACTTATAAGAACTTATGTTTATCAGTGTATCAAACCACCTGCACCTCAAAATTAATGTATCTCAACAAATAACCTTAAAATTTTAGGAAAACTGAGAATGGCACAAATATTGAAAAGTATCTCAAAATAAATGTATCTCAAAAATAAAAGCAACCTTAAAATTCTAGAAAAACTTAGAATGGCACAAGTATTAAAACGTATAGTTTGAAGATAGACAAAACCCTGCTTCCACCTGTCAGGAAGCAAATACTCAGCTGAAAGTAAAACAAATACCCTTCCACTTTTTACTATTGCATTTGGTCATTAAAGTGAAATTCAAACACATAAAGTAAAATTCAAACACAAACAAGAAGACATTTTATAAATCAATTGTTTTAAAGAATCGTATTAGAAAGAGGTAGTTTGAAAGTCTTTCAAAATATCACACACAACACAAATCCAAAACCCACATAAACTGTTGGTAAATGAGCATTTCCTTAAATCAAGTTTCTGCATATTAACCTTGTATTAATTCACCTAGTCCAACTAGGCCTTTGGGCCCAGAAGTATTTAACTGGCAATATATCTTGTTTCTTTAAACCAAAATACCATCTTACAAAGGTTGGGAATAAAAAATTTTAATCTGGCTAGAAAAAAAAATCAATGTACATAATCTCTTTAATAATCAACAGTAAAGGAATAAGGCCTTTTATTCCAGGAGATAGGCCATGACTATCCCGGGATGGTATCTGTGATACAATCTTCTCCTTGATATAACAGAATTTAACATTAAAACAACGAATGGCACACTTAAGAAGCATCACTAATTAATTTTAAACATAGGCATGAAGGTTTCAATCATCAATACCACAGTTCATTTTCAGGTATTTTAGAGCTGACTGAAGGGTTTAAGACACCCACACACCCCCCCAAGGGAGGGGAAAGCCACCAATCTCCTCCCAGGGAGTTTAATGAAAAAAAAAAAAATTAGCAGGTAAGAGAGGCCTCAACACCACTTTAAAAATCAAAGAGGCAGGCCGGAGGTCGGAGGGTCCGGGCTGCGGAGGAAAGCCTGGTTCTCGGATCCCACCTCGCTTCACATTCCCAGCAGCATAAGGAGGCGAAGGCTCATTAGTGCCCTCGTTAATTGACACCTGTAATAAGGAAACTTTCCGAGCGCTGAGACCACTCAGGCCCCGCCTGACCGCAGCTCCATCGCGGCCCTCTCACGGGCGCCCAGGTAACCCGGCAAGGCTGGGCCTGAGGTGGCGCGACGGGCGCGCCACCGCTCACCTTCCCAGAGCGCTAGGCCCGCACGCCGCCCGGTTATGCCGTCGCCTGCCGCAGGCCGCGGCAGCCCGGAGAGGCCGGGGAGCAGCGCGGGGACCCCAAACCGTGCACCCCGACAGGTCGCCACCGCGGCTACTTACTTTCATTTAATACCTCCACCAGGTCTGCGCAGTTCTCGCACATCGTTCGGCCGCCGCCCCCCCCTCCCCCGCTTCGGATCGCACTGACTGATCCCGACCGGCGGGGGGGAGGGGAGAGAGGCGGAGGAGGGGGCCGGCCGGCCGGCGGGGCGGGGAGGCAACGAGGGCTGGCGGCGGCGGGGACGGGGCGGGGAGCAGGAGAATGGGGGAGGGGGCCGGCGGTCCCCGGAGCGGGCGGGGGAGAGGAGGGGGGCGAGGGGAGGTACGCAGGCCGGAGGGGCGCGGAGGCGCCGGCGGCGGGGAAGGGGGGGAAGGACGGGGGGAGGGGAGAGGGAGGGAGGGGGCGGGTGGGAAGAGAAGCAGCAGAGTCACTTCACCGACCAGACGCCGCGGCCACCGCCGAAGCCGCCGCCATTTTAATAGAGCGTTCGGGCTGCGCTCGGCTCTTTCCGTCCGGGGGAAGGGGCCGAAGAGAAGCGCCTCGCGCTCTCATTCCTCCGCCTCCCGCCCTCTCTTCGCCTCCCGCCCTCCCACTTCACCGCCGCACACACGCCGCACGCTCCACACCGCCGCGGCCCGCTCGCTGCCCTCCCTTTCCTCTTCCGTCCGGCCTCCCCGCCCTCGGTCCACCCCTTCTCCGCGCTCGCCCACCCCGCCCAGCCCGGATCTCTGTCAGCGGCCGGAAGGGAAACGCGAAGCCAGCGCGGTCGCGGGGGGGAGTCCGGGTAAGTAGGGGAAGATGGCGGAGGCACCAAGCGGGTCGCAATTGCGCGGTGTCGCTCACGGCTGCCCGCTTCGTGGGCTCCCAAAGCCCAGCGAGCGCCGGGTCACTTGCGCCACCCTATGTCCTGCCCCTGAGCTTCACTATTTTTCCTGCGGATCCATCAACCAGAATGGATGTCGCTTTCTCAGATGTCTTCCCTCCCTCGCGCTCAGGATTTGGGGGGGGGCGGGGGTGCGGGGGTGCGGGGCGGTGTTAATGGAGATCCGGAACGACGCCGCAGCTTAGGTTGGGGTAGATGGCCTTTTCCTTGCCGGGGTTCGTAAGAATGGAACAGCTCACTGTCGGCTTAACCTGCATCCTTGTTACCCTCAGTCCTCTAAGGTTCATCCGTCCTCGAACAGTAAGACATCTGGTGTGATTAGAAATGGCGGAGTGCTCACATTGGAATCTTCTCCTTTTTACGCCAGAGGGCCCCTCACGAATTGCCCCATCTACGACTCTCCACCCTAAACAGCATATTACACTTCTCAGCGAAGAGCAATTTTAAAAGGGTATTAAGATGGGAAACGGAGAAGAAAGAACAGGTGAAGGGAAGGTGGGCACTCAGTTGAAGTTTGCTGTTAACTTTGGGAAAATTTTCCTTATACCTGCATTTACATCTTCCTCACTGATTTTTTTATCCAATGTGGTTAAAGATGTGACTAAAAGTCCGAAAGGTGGATGGTGTAATATTTTTAGAACTGTAACCAGAACAGCTAGTAAGTAGTGATTCTTTATTAAATTTTGTCGCAGTTTTGTCACACTATCACCTCCCCATGCAGGGACCACCATCCTGGAATTTGCCTTTCTGCTGCTTGAAGTTGATGCTATGAAGTTTCTGCCCATCGTGTTTTAAGTTACTCGATATGAGCAGGTGCTCCTTAGGAACTGTAGAGCTCTTCTGACATCATCTTCCTTCCCCATCTTTTCCACAAAATGTGGGTTCCTGTGGCAGGCATCCTCCACCTAATGTCCTACCCACGCCTCGCCCCTTCCAATAGGAACACTTGCAAACCCAAGTGGTTTATGTTTGTTTATTTTTCAGGTGGCAGAGGAGAGACCTCGGTCTCAGGAAGGAAGTCCCCCCCCCAAAAAAAAAGACCAGAATTATCTTCTGGAGGGCGGGCCCCTTGTTGTACAGGCTTCCCCACTAGGTGAGTGTTCTAGGAACCCATCTGTTTTCAGTGTGCCAGCTGGCGGTTGTGAGAGGCTGCATTCGATTTCAGTAAATTTTTTTTTTTGAAGACTTTCAATGCATTTGCCCATTTTATGATGGGTAATTTTCACAAACAACATTCAGCAGTAAAATTTTGTTTTCTGCTGGGGAAAAATGAGGCAGAAATGGTTACAAAGAAGCTGCTTTAATTAAAACAAGTTTATGAATGGTTTTCTCATTTAAATGAGGCAAAATATGCATTGAGGATGAACCTTGTTTTGGGCATTCTTCGAACAACCAAACTGAAGAAAATGTGGTAAGAGTTTGTGAAGCAATCTTGGAAGACCCTCATTGGACTACTGATGAACTTGCAGATTTGACTGAGGCGTCATGGAATTCCTGTCAGCAAATTTTATGTGATAATTCGGCGTGAAATGAGTTTTAGCAAAATTTGTGCCTCACTTGCTCATGCCTGAACAAAGAGACAATGGCTTGGCTATGAGCTATGCTTTGAAGGAGCAGTTGGAGGCTGACCCTGATTTTTTTCCAAAAGTCATAACCAAAGGTGAATCTTGGTGTTACAGTTACAACCCTGAAATGAAACAGGAATCTTCAACTGCTACTTCCCCACACAAGTGAAATCAACCGTGAAAACAACGATCATCTGTTTCTTTGATGTGAAAAGGGTTGTGCATTTGAAATTTTTTCCTCTGGGTTGGTGAAACAGTTACCCAAAGTTTTTATCTGGAAGTTTTGAGAAGGTTACAGTCATGATTTGCAGGAGAAAAGCCCCTGTGGCAAACAGGTGACTGGTTCTTCCAGGGTGACAATACATGCTGAATTTTGAGCAGTTTTTAACCAGAAAAGGCAAGACCCCCATGCCCCACCCTCCCTATTCGCCCAGTCGCCCTCCGAGCAACCTTTTTTGTTTCCCCAATGAAAAAAGTCCTCAAAGGAAAACGTTTTTGCCAATGCGGAAGAGGTGAAACAAAAAATGGCAGAAGAGGTAAAAGGCATCAAAATCGACGAGTTCATAAACTGTTTTGAGCAGTGGAAAAAATGTCCTGATAGGTGTATTGCATCAAATAAAGAGTACTTTGAAAGTGACTGAGGTTTAAATATGTAAGAATAAATATACAATATTTTATAAAGAAATTCTGGTTTGGGGGCATCTCCCCTTACGTTATAGATTTTAAATGAATCATGGTATGGTTTCTCTTGGGCAGACCATATGTTTCAATTCTTGCTATGAAGTGTAAGCAGAAATCTGCAGAGTGGGTCTCTTGAAAAGAATTGCCCATTCCTATTTTAAAAAAGACAAATTCAGCAGATGTGCCCCTTAACCCTTAGTACCTTCTGCCTGGAACCTTCTTAATATACAAAATAACGTAGCATCCATTTTAATTTTTTTTTAACAATGAAATTACAAACAAGATAAATGCCAACTATAAAGTTGATAATGCAGAATAATGTGTGGGTAGGTTGCTGATACATCTTGAGCAGTTGTAAACCCCTGCTTATGTGAGAAAAATCCCTTTTTCCTTAATTCAGTCTTAGATTTCCATTACTTGAAACCACATTTCTAAGTGATGCAGGTATTCTTTGGATAATTAAGAATCTGTCAACCGTGCTTTTATGACCACAGAGGACCCATAACAATTCTTGAAAATAGTACTACTACTATATATTCTGACCTTTAAGTATTTTTTTTTAACAAGGAGTTGCTTGCTAGTTTTTTTTCTCTAAAAAATTATTTGAAATGATGCTGGGTTTAAGGTGATTTGAGCCCTGACTGGTATGGTTCAGTTGGTTGGACATCTCACAAAGCAAATGGTCGCTTGTTCAATTCCTGGTCAGGGCACGTGCCTGGGTTGCAGGTTCTGACCTGAGTCAGGGTGTGTGCAAGAGGCAACTGATCATTGTTTCTCTCCCTCTCCCTCCCTTTCCTTCTTTCTAAACAAAATGAATAAGTACTTAAAATGATTTGAGAACCTAGAGAATTATTCCCATATATGATCACTGCTCTTCAGTCATCATTTCAGGGCTCAATAAACTTATGTAAGGAGTCAGATAATAAATATTTTATGCTTTGTAGGCCATCCAATTTCTTAATCACAACGACTTGACTCTATTAGCACAAAAGCAGCTGTAGATAATATATATTCAGTGTGACTGTGCTCCAATAAAACTATGGACACAGATTTTAAGTTTGTTTTCATGAATCACAAAATACTATTTTTTCATTTTGTTTTAACCGTTTAAAAATGTAAAAATTCTTAGCCCATAGGCCACACAGGAACCTGTAACTAGTCATATTAACCTATGGGATATAGTTTACCAACTCTTTATCTATATTCAGCTGCTTATCAAAAGATAAAGGCATAGAAACTAATAAAAAGGTTGCCTAACTGAATACTCTTCATTCTGTACTAACTTGGTATATGTGTTAACAGCGACTTTTTTTAATGTGCCTGAAAGGTGTTCATTCTGAAGCAATAGAACAGAATCTCTAACATGCCCTAAATTCTTATAAATTGACTTTTTAAAAAGATTTTAGTTGGTGGGTCTTAGAAAGATGGAAGGAAAGGTGAGAAACAGCGATTGGCTGACCCTCATGAGGGCCCCTACCAGGGCCTGAACCTGCAACCCAGGCATGTACCAGTGACACTTCACTTTGTGGGACACCACCTAACCAACTAAGCCACGCCTACCAGGATCAGGGCTTATAAATTAATTTTAAAACCAGTAATCAGCAATTGCCATACATCTATAGCTATTAAGACTGATAATGACTTTTCAATATTCTGTATACATGTCACCATCTAGTGGTAGAATTATGCTTTGAGTAAAATGTACAATATGAAATTTCTAATTTTCAAGTTTGTAGTATAATTGTAGTATATTTCTAGGTACTTTCCTGGACACCAGCCCAGCATAAAGAACTTTGAAAAATTAATATTGCTATAGAAATTATTTGTCCTCAACATTCTAGTTGCTATTGAGCACATGATTTTTGTCTCTGGATTTGGGGGTTAAAGTCTGGTATTAACATTAGAGGCCAGAGTTACTGCACAGTTTACTCCTCTCCCTCACATCCACGCTTATCAGTTTTGTGGACTTTAGGGCCATTATTAGAAAGGCAGCTATGCTATTTTATTTCTCTCCACAGCACCCCATCATATTAACTGCTGTTTGGTTCTTAAATTGCCAGAGTGATTATTTTTTAAAATAAATTGGGTTATATCACTTCCTTGATGATTGAGTCAGACAACCTTGTTTTTATTAAAAATAAATTGGGCCTTGGCTGTTGTGGCTCAGTGTATTGAGTGCCAGCCTGCAAACCATAGGGTTGCTGGTTCTATTCCCAGTCAGGGCATGTGCCTGGGTTACAGGCCAGGTCCCCAGTGGGAGAGTCAGGAGAGGCAACCACACATTGATGTTTCCCTCTCTTCCTCCCTCCCTTCCCTTCTGTCTAAAAATAAATAAAATCTAAAAAATAGATTTTAAATAAACTTTTATTTTAGAGAAAGGAGAAAAATAAATTTCTTGTTCCACCCATGTATACATTCATTGGTTGCTTCCATGCTTTTTTTTTTTTTTTTTTTTTTTTTTTTTTTTTTTTTTTTTTTTTTTTTTTAATCCCAACCAGGGATCAAACCCACAATCCAGGAGCATGATGATGCTGCTCTAACCAGCTCAGATATGGGGCTGGGACACTCAATCTCTAGTTGGGCCTTCCCCCAACATCTTCCCAGTCTTTAACATTACTGTTCTTCCAGTCAGACCACATTGGTTTGATTTCTAAAATAAAAAAACCTCCTTGCTCTAGTCTGATGAATGTTGTTTCTTGGTAAGATATGCTCGTTTGAAATGTCTAGTCACTTATCCTAAAGGTATCACAGTACTCAGTTTATTTCCTTTACAGCTTTTACTGTAGTTGGTAATTATTTCTGTTTACTTGAATCAAGGAAACGTAGGACTGCAAGTGAAAAAATTTTATTTTCAATTAAGAATGGCTTGAACAAATAGGGTTTATATTTCTCTTGTGACCCACAGGCAGTAGTAGAGAGTCTGGGGCCTAACAGTGGAGTGGCTCAAGGATATGAACCAAAGTTGATTTTCCACTACATATATTGGCTTGTCACCTACTAGTTGTAAGATAGACACTACAGCACCAACTATCATCTTTAAAGACAAGAAGAAGGAAAGGTGATAATGGCCTGTCTTGGTTTGTATTCTATCCAAAGCAGGTCCTGAAACAAGAACACAGGTAGAAATAGTTTATATTATCCCAAGAAACACTGATGGAATACTGGAGATAGGAAATTGGGGGGGGGGAGGGAGTAGTTACCCAATAAATAATTCATCATTGAACCCTTTATTCTTGAGGATAACTGGGACCTAATCCCACTGGGAAACTACAAAACATAAAAAGTGTGCCTTAAAACCATCCTACCCAAGGGACAAGGAAGCTGGGTACTTACATCTACTGTCTTTAGTTATTGATTTAGTGTTGCTAGGAGGAGTTGTAGGTAGCAAAGCAGGCTTCTCAGGCAGGCAGAAAACCCTCAGGCATAAAAAAAACAGGTACTAACAATTGTAAGTCTGGCCACCGTGCACAGAAGTGGTAAGAGCTAGGAACAGAGGACAGATGATTATCTGGTACACCACCCTTCCCTCTTCTATCTCCCTGGGATACAGATGTATCTGGAGAAACAGCAGCCTTCCTGACAGAGGAAACCTATATTCAAAAACCAAAAGCAAAGGCTTTAAGGTTGGCAAAATGGCAAGAGAAAAGACTTGGGTCCCTGGTGGCATTGTTGAGCAGCTGGCTCGGTGCTAGCAACTGCCTGGTTCTTACTGTATAAGACATTTGGTTATCTAACAAAAACAAAACCGTAAAGTCACTATTGGAGTTTTCATAGCCCGGTGTAGTTAGTCCAGTATGCCCTAGACTGGGAGTCAAACCAGCAACCTTTTAGTTTGCAGGCCAGCACTCAATCCAGTGAGCTACATCATCCAGGGCATTAAAACCAAAAAAAATTATTTGAGAGAGAGAAACTGCTTCAGAATTTCTGCTGTCTGGTGAGTTAACTCTCGAATTATTTGCAGTTGGTCTCAATTTTTGGTTCTCAAGAGAATAGCTTGGGGTCTTTTTTTTTTTTTTTTTGAAGAAAACAAAGCATATTACCTATTTTCCAGAGATTGTAATTCTGTAGGCCACATTGAGGCCTGAAATAACTTTTTTTTTTTTTCATTTTGATTTTGGGAGTATGTTTATTAAAGCTGGGGACAGTGAAAGAAAGAAAGAGCTTAGGTTAGAAGAAGCAACAGGAGAGAGCCTAGGTGGCGTTGCTTTGGCTCACTGAGAAGTCAGAAATGGCCTTGGAGACACTTTCAAGGCATTAGCTATGGACAAGCTACTGCTGCTCATTGCTCCCCTGGTTGTAAGTCTCATGGGGACTCAGAGTTTAGGAGATGTTTGGTGGAGAGGGAAGAAAGGCATGGGTATGCTCCTGGGTGGGGGTGGCATGAGAAACAAACTATTTATTTTTATTATTTATTTGAGAGAAAGGGAGGGGAGAGGGAGGGAGGAACATCAGGTTGTTATTCCACTTATTTTTGCATTCATTGGTTGATTTTTGTGTGTGCCCTGACCAGGGATGGAACCTAAAACCTTGGCTTATAGGGATGCTCTGACTAACTGAGCTACCCAGCTAGGGCAAAAAGCCAACTATTTTAACAAGTACTTCAGTTAATTCTAATGCAGTTGGTTCTCATCTGACTGTGAGAAACATTTAGTCCCATTTCTTTAACATTCTCCTTTCTGTATTTGAAAGCAGGAAGTCTGGCTTCCATTGTGACTGACTCTGACCCAGAGCATCCAAAGCTCATTTATATCTCTTCCTCATGATAATATGGTTTCAGCTCTATACATGATCCTAAGTGAGAAATTAAGCCTTGCCCAGAGAATAGGAATATTTTGATAAACTATGGTATCTGGAGATAGTTTGACAGCACAGAGTAGATCATTATGATTTTTACCTCTGGACAATGTATTTCAACTAATGTAGCCACATAATGTTTAGCTACTCTAGCCCATAGTTAATTAAAATATTTAGGTCTTTTTTACATGTCCTGCTGGTAAGCCAAATCTCTCCCAACATATATTTGTAATTTTTTTTACCAACTTTAAGTGTTTTTGCAATTATTGTACCCTATTTTCTGTTTATAAAAGTAATATTGCTCATTGTAAAAAACTACAGGAAAATATGAAGAAACTAAACATTGACCATTATTCCATTCCCAAAGGCACTATAATCTTAAAAAAGAAAACCATTTTTTATTGATTTTCAGAGAGAGAGGAAAGGAAAGAGAGAAACAATCTGTTCCAGCCATTTATGCATCCATTGATTAATTCCTGCATGTCCCCCTACTGGGGATGAAACATGCAACTTTGGCACCTCAGGACAATGCTTGAACCAACTGGGCTACCCAGCCAGGGCAGGTACTATCATCTTAATTATATCCTTTTATTCTTTCATAGGCATGTAAATCCTTTTTTATTAAAATGGGACTAAAATATCAATATTAGAAAATTATTAAGTATTTTTCATGTTAACATGTAAAAATACATATCATTTTTATTGTCCTCAGTATACCATTCCATTATATAGATTCACAATATGTAATTTCATTACACTAGACCTAGCTGATGAACATTTAAATTGTCTCCAAGTTTCCCCTCAGAAGCAACACTGCAATAAACATTGTGATATATACATCTCTGCATGCTGTTTTATTTCCTAAAAGTCTTTTTTTAATATATTTTATTGATTATGCTATTACAGTTGTGCCATTACCCCCCTTCATTCCCCTCTACCCTACACGCCCTCTCCAACCCACATTCCCCCCCTTTAGTTCATATCCATGTGTCATAAGTTCTTTAGCTTCTACATTTCCCATACTATTCTTGCCCTCCCCCTCTCCCTCCCCCTGTCTTTTCTACCTACCATCTATGCTACTTATTCTCTGTCCCTTTTTCCCCTCTCTCCTCCTCCCATTTCCCCTGTTGATAACCCTCCATGTGATCTCCATTTCTGTGGTTCTGTTCCTGTTCTAGTTGTTTGTTTAGTTTCTTTTTATTTTTGTTTTAGGTGTGATTGTTAATAATTGTGAGTTTGCTGTCATTTTACTATACATGCATTTTTATGTTCTTTTACTTAGATAACTCCCTTTAACATTTCATAAAATAAGGGCTTGGTGAGGATGAACTCCTTGAACTTGACCTTATCTGAGAAGCACTTTATCTGCCCTTCCATTCTAAATGAAAGCTTTGCTGGATAGAGCAATCTGGGATGATGTAGGTCCTTGTCTTTCTTGATTTGGAATACTTCTTGCCAGCCCCTTCTTGCCTGTAAGGTCTCTTTTGAGAAATCAGCTGACAGTCTGATGGGAATTCCTTTGTAGGTTACTGTCTCCTTATCTCTTGCTCCTTCTAGGATTCTCTCCTTCATTTAAATCTTGGGTAATGCAATTATGATGTGCCTTGGTGTGTTCCTCCTTGGGTCCAACTTCTTTGGGACTCTCTGAGCTTCCTGGACTTCCTGGAAGTCTATTTCCTTTGCCAGAATGGGGAAGTTCTCCTTTATTATTTGTTCAAATAACTTTTCCACTTGTTGTTCTTCCTCTTCTCCTTCTGGTACCCCTATAATTCGGATGTTGGAACATTTAAAGATGTCCTGGAGGTTCCTAAGCTTCTCCTCATTTTTTTTGAATTCTTATTTCTCCATTCTTTTCTGTTGGTTGTTTCTTTCTTCCTTCTGATCCATTCTATTGTTCTGAGTCCCAGTTTCCTTCCCATCACTATTGGTTCCCTATGCATTTTCCTTCATTTCTCTTATCATAGCCTGCATTTGTTCATCTAATTTCTGACCAAAATCAACCAATTCTGTGAGCATCCTGATCACCAGTGCTTTGAACTGTGCATCTGATAGGTTGGCTATCTCTAAGTCACTTAAAAGTACTGGTTGTGAGACTTTCATTCTGTTTGAGCCATCTTTCACCCCGACTTTGGCCTGGTTGCACCTGTTATGTATGAGGGCAGAGCCTTAGGTATTCACAAGGGCAGGGCACCCCAGTTGCTGGGTTGTGACGTATGTGGGGGCAGGGTCCAAGAGGAAACAATGATGCTTGCTCCACTCTCAACCAGACCTCAATCCCTTCCGCCACTTCCCCCAAGCAAACTGGGCCCCTCTAGTGCCAATTCCCATGTGGGTGGGTTTGTGTACCCCGTGGGACTTTCCAACGACCTCTCCTGTGAGGCGGGAGTCTACCCCTGCACCTCAACCCCCACAAGTGTTTTCAGTCAATGTCCCGCAGCTCTATTTCCCAGCTCTGTGATCCTGGGTTGCTCGCAGCGCCTTGCTTCATAATTCCCGCCTTGCTGGTTCTGCTGGTTGCCACCCCTTGGCTGGGGTCTGCCAGCTGCTGCTTGCGTGCTCAAGGTCCACCCGCTGTGGTCTTGGGTGCCCCGATGCCTTACGCGCCCAGTCCCAACGCTCTGCTCTGTGTACCACGACCTGTGCCCTGCTGCCCAACTCCGCCCCTCCTGCTAGTCTGGATGAATGGGTCTATTTTAACCTTTTAGTTGTCTGACTTCCATACAGTTCAGTTTTCTGTCAGTTCTGATTGTTATTCTGTTTCTAAATAGTTGTCCCTGTCTTGGTTTTGCGAGGAGGCACAGTATGTCTACCTATGCCTCCATCTTGGCTGGAAGTGTTTTTCATTAAAGTCTTAGGAATTGACTTATTGGTTACTACTCTTTCTCTGTATTTTTTTTTTTTTGTAGCCTAAATAAATATTCTGTTCATGTGAGCATAACCCATGTTTTCTTGTGCTTCCACAGATAGGAGACTATTTGTCCTTTTTTTTTTCTTCCTCTTTAGAAGCTTAATATAGATTGCTTCAACCTACTGCTTTCAAAAGTATTAAGATTCAAAAACTGTTTCTATTTAAGATTTTATTTATTTTACTTTTTTTTAGAGAGAGGGGGAGTGAGGGAGAAAGAGAGAAAGAGACATCAATGTGTGACAGATAGGATCAGTTACTTCTACCTCTCACATGCCCCCAACAGGAGACCTGGCTCACAACCCAGGCATGTGCCCTGACTAGGAATCGAACCAGTAACCCTTCAGTTCTCAGGCCAGTGCTCAATCCACTGAGCCATGGCTACCAGGGCTCAAAAAATGTTTCTTAAATAACATTAACTGATTGTATTTGTTGTGTGGGGTTTGTAGATGAATGGAAACAAGGGAGGTAGAGAATTTTAGTCAATAGACTTATTAGCAAGATTATATTTTTAGAAGTTTCTTTTCCTTCATTTTAGTGTAAGGAGTCAAGATAAGCCAAATGGGAAGCAGGGCAATGTGAAGATTATAATAAAAATTCATATAAAGATCTATGTAAAGGTGACATTCATGTCAAGATGCTGATTGTGTCATCCAATATCTAAATTGTCACAGGCAAATTTTCTCACAAAAAATTTGCCTGTAATTAGACCAGACATAATGAATACTGAGGTGAAAAATAAAACATAAAACAGCAATATATACACAGGAATACAAAAACAAAGCTCTGAGGTAGAAAATCCAAAAGCAAAACATGTACATAAGACTTATAAAAAAATTGCTTGTTATAGTTGAACAACTGCTTAGTCATTTAGAGGAAAAGTGTTCACTATGTCACATCATTTACCAAAAATGTAGAATTAAACTGTAAAGATATTAAAAGAAAATATAGGGGAATATTATATAGTGTTGGCTTGTGGAAGGCTTTTAATTTAGGCAGTACGTGAAAAGCAGAATCCATAAATTTATACATTTGACTGTTGGGGACCGCCCTTCCTGATCTCAAGAAGCTGTGACACCCCCGTAACTTAGGCTGAGTGAGAGACCTCCAGACCAGGAGCCACTAAGGAGACAAAAACCTATTCCCCTGCCATGAACGCTACCTGTTCTGTGCCTGGCCTTTAATGCTTGATGAGTTAGCCAGTGACGGGTAGCAATTCTCTAGGAAAGAAATTGAACCTAAGACAGGCATTGATCACATGAAGGCCTCTGGGATGAGACTCACAGGGCTGTGGAAATGAAGGGGCTGTGGAAAGGAAGGGGTGATTGACATCAACCCCTACCCGCTCTAAGCCTGAGTCTTTCTACTTAGATGTGAGAAATCCAAATCTCCTGAATGCCTTTGTCTCCTGACTGCCAGGCCCAAGCCTGCGAAAATAGCCAAAGGGGCAGCCCAGACTGGAGATGGCGGACTCCCGGGGTAATCAGGCCTGGAACATAGAATATGCAAGATCCTATGAGATCTGTTTGGTGGAGGATGTTATTAACTTGGAATTTAAAGGCACAGACAGGAAACCAAAACTAGCCCTTTGAGCCATGTAGTCCTTTCATATGCTAAAACTCCAATCTCTGCCCAGAATCACAGCAGGAGTTCTGTTAGCATCTTTGTAAGTTACCTGTTTCCTTTGATCCTTTCTGCCAGACTGTGAATCCACAAACTGAGTCTGCTTTTTTAATAAAAACCTACTTGGGTAGAGGAACAGCGCGATTTCCACTTGAGAGAGTGGCCACTCCATCCCTACTTCCCCACAGAAAATTGCCTGTTTCTGTGTATGTTCATTTCTCGTGTTTCGACAAGCCATCCGCAGTGTTCCGTCATTTGACTACATTTTTTAAAAATTCTGTACACCTAACTACCATAATAGAATTGAAAAACAGACAAATTTAGGAAGCTATTCTATCATTACAAATGCTAATCCTACACATACAAATAGCATATTTTGCTGTGTATAATGCGCACTTTTTTGCCCAAATTTTTGAGGGAAAAATAAGGGTGAATATTATACATGGGTGGTACAAATTCTGTATCTATAAATGTTTTTAATTCTTTTATTTATGCTTATGTGTTAAAAGTATAATTCTAGAAAGCAATAATGATATCCATATGCAAAATATTACCCTGGAATATGATAATAGGTTTTGTTTATAAATATAAATAAGTAACTATTAAAAAGTTAAAACAAGATTTTTTTCCCTGAAAGTTGGCACCAAAAACATGGGTGCACATTATACACAGCAAAATATGGTAAATACAAAGCCCTGGCCACATGGCTCAGTTGGTTGCAGTGTAGTTCCATAAACTTAAAGGTTGCTGGTTCCATCCCTGGTCAGTGCACATGCCTTGATTGCAGATTTGATCCCCAGTTGGAGCATGTACAGGAGGCATCCAATCAGTGTTTCTCACATTGATGCTTCTCTCTCTCTCTCTCTTCATTCCTCTTTCAAATCAATAAAAAAAATGTTTAAAAGAAAAATAAATACAAAAACCCAAATAGGACAAAACTAAGCTGGAATAAATTGGAACAATTTTTTTAGGTAAAACTCAGCCTCATTAGATACCATGAAAGAAAAAAAATTTTAAGATTTCACTTATTTTATTTTATTTTTTAGAGAGAGGGGAAGGGAGGGAGAAAGAGAGAGAAACATCAGTGTGTGGTTTCCTCTCACATGGCCCCCACTGGGGACCTGGCCTGCAACCCAGGCATGTGCCCTGACTGGGTATCGAACTGGCAACCCTTTGGCTCACGGCCCATGCTCAATCCACTGAGCTACACCAGTCAGGGCCCATGAAAGAAAATTTTTAATAATTACTGCCTTGGGCCAAGGTTGAGAGAAATCGCAAATTATATTATTGATGAGAACATAAAATTGGTCCAGCTGTTCTAGAGAAAAACTTGGCGATCTACTAAAATCTTTCATTTTTCTGCATACTTTGACTTAGAAAATTCATGTTTAGTAATTTAAGGCCACTTAGGAAGCTGAGATTTATTTACAATAACACTCATCAAAACTTTGTTTCGGCCCTGGCTGGTGTGGATCAGTGAATTGAGTGTTGCCTGTGAACCAAAGGGTCACCAGTTTGATTCCCAGTTGGGGCACATATCTGGGTTGTGGAGCAGGTATCCTGTCAGGGGCACACAAGAGGCAACCACACATTGATGTTCCCCTCTCTTTTTCCCTCCCTTCTCTAAAAATAAAAATCTTTAAAAACATTTTTTTAAATTTTTTTATTGATTATGCAGTTACAGTTGTCCCATTTCCCCCCTCACTCCCCTCCACCCTGCCCACCCCCTCCCACCCACATTCCCCCCCTTTAGTTCATGTCCATGTGTCATAAATTCTTTAGCTTCTACATTTCCCCTACTATTCTTGCCCTCCCCCTGTCTATTTTCTACCTATTGTCTATGCTACTTATTCTCTATATCTTTTCCCCCTCTCTCCTCCTCCCCTTCCCTGTTGCTAACCCTCCATGTGATCTCCATTTCTGTGGTTCTGTTCCTGTTCTAGTTGTTGGCTTAGTTTGCTTTTGTTTTAGGTATGGTTGTTACTAACTGTGAGTTTGAAATCTTTTTTTATTCATATTTTTAATCTTAATTTTCTTAGGTAAGTCCCTTTAACATTTCATATAATAAGGGCTTGGTGATGATGAACTCCTTTAACTTGGCCTTGTCTGAGAAGCACTTTGTCTGCCCTTCCATTCTAAATGAAAGCTTTGCTGGATAGAGCAATCTGGGATGTAGGCCCTTGCCTTTCAGGACTTGGAATACCTCTTTCCAGCCCCTTCTTGCCTGCAAGGTCTCTTTGGAGAAATCAGCTGACATTCTGATTGGAACTCCTTTGTAGGTGACTATCCCCTTATCTCTTGCTGCTTTTAGGATTCTCTCCTTAATTTTTACCTTGGGTAATGCAATTATGATGTGCCTTGGCGTGTTCCTCCTTGGGTCCGACCTCTTTGGGACTCTGAGCTTCCTGGACTTCCTGGAAGTCTATTTCCCTTGCCGGATTGGGGAAGTTCTCCTTCATTACGTATTCAAAAGGTGTTCCATTTCTTGCTCTTCCTCTTCCCCTTCTGGTACCCCTATAATTTGGATGTTGGAACATTTAAAGATGTCCTGCAGGTCCCTAAGCTTCTCCTCATTTTTTTGAATTCTTGTCATTCTTTTCTGTTTGGTTGTTCCTTTCTTCCTTCTGGTCCACTCCATTGATTTGAGTCCCAGTTTTCTTGCCATCACTATTGGTTCCCTGTGCGTTTTCCTTCATTTCTCTTAGTGTAGCCTTCATGTGTTCATCTAATTTCTGACCAAAGTCAACCAATTCTGTGAGCATCCTAATCACTAGTGCTTTGAACTGTGCATCTGATAAATTGGCTATCTCTTGGTCACTTAAAAAGATTGGTTCTAGGGCTTTCAATTCTGTTTGAACCATCTTTTTTATTCTTTATTTTCCTTTGATCTGGTTGCAGGTGTTACGTAAGGGTGGCAGAGCCTTAGGTGTTTACGGGGCGGGGCACCCCAGTCGCTGGGTTCTGACGTTGTATGTGGGGGCAGGGTCTGAGAGGGAACAATGGCACCTGCTCCACTCTCTCTAGGACTCCAGTCCCCCCTGCTGCCTCTCACAAGCAAACTGGGCCCCCCTGGTGCTGCCTCCCAGGCGGGTGGGCCTGTGCACTTTCTTGGACCCTGTGGGTTTCCCCGAGAAATCTCCTGTGAGGCTGAGAGAATCTCCCAGCCTTAACTCCCATAGGTGTTTTTCAGTTGGTGCTCTTAGGCTTTGTTTCCTGGTGCTGGGGCCCTGGGTTGCGCAGTCTGTGTTGCTGCCCGTTTTTGCTTAGTTTGCACACGAACATGTAGCTGCTGCCAGCCAGCTACCTTGCACGCCGCACTGGGTCTGCTCGTTGACTCCCGAGCCCAGGGTCTGCCATCGGGTCCGTCAGCCGCCCCTGCGCTTCTGGGGTTCACCAACTACCGTCTGCACCCTGCGTGCCCACCAGCCACTGCTTTTTCCTGCTGAGACCCCTCGACCCCTCTCTGTAGGACTCCAACTCCACCCCTCCTTACCGGTCTGGTTGTATGGTAGTCAGACTTCCATTCAGTTCAATTCTCTTTGTTCTGGTTGTTTCTTGTTTCTCAATGTTTGTTGTCCTTAGTTTTGGTTGCTCGAGGAGGCACACTGCGACCACCTATGCCTCCATCTTGGCCGGAAGCCGCTAAAAACATTTTTTAAAGCTTTAGTAAAATATCAGCAATTATCTAAATATCTAGTAAGTAAATTATAATGCAAAGAAATATATGGTCACTAAAATAGATGTTGCACAGTATTTAATACTCTGGAAATATATGTAATGATATATAAATTTTTAAAAAATGCTATGTACTATATAGTTCCACTCTTAAAAAAGACTGGGAAACAATGAGTTTACATGGGTTAACAGTTAACTTTTTGGAGGGCTTATGGTTAATATTTTTTTCTTTTATGTGCATTTGGCATACTTGCTACAATGAAGAAGTCTTACAATTGTAATTCTAAAACAAAATTCTTGTTAATATTTATAGTACACAGCTCTGTCAGGGTTCAATTAGGGAGAGCAGAACTACTATAAGTATAATGAACTGACGGATCCATTATAGGAACAAGACCATCCATAATTGTGGGAGAAGTAGGGGAAAGCTGTTGTCGCTGTATCTGGTGGTAGAACTGGGGTCACTTTTTGTCAGCAGAGCCAACCAGGTGAGAACTAGAGAGCAAGTTAAAGAGAACAAGGATAAGCTGAATCTCTGTCTCACTACCTCTTATTAAGATGGTTTTCATAAGCCCTGGCTGGTGTAGCTCAGTGGATTGACCGCGGGCTGTGAACCACGCATCGCAGGTTCGATTCCCAGTCAGGGCACATGCACATTGATGTTTCTCTCTCTCTCTTCATCCCTTCCTTCCCTCTCTAAAAATAAATAAATAAAATCTTTTTTTT
>PVIA01010057.1:0-55135 GCA_004024845.1 Tonatia bakeri
TAGGGAGGGGGGTTGGGAGGGCTTGATTGGGTGGGAGGTAGGGAGGGGGGGTGGGAGGACTTGAATGGGAGTAAGGGGCCGAAAACTGTACTTGAACATTCATTTAAATAAAAAAAAAAACACAGATTATCATAGAAGCTCTAAAAAAAAAAGATATTATACAAAATTAATTTAAAAAGAGTTGAGCCCTGGCTGGTGTAGCTCAGTGGACTGAGAATGGGCTGCAAACCAAAGGATTGTCGGTTTGAATGCCAGTCAGGGCACCTACCTGGGTGGTGGGCCAGCTCCCCTGTGGGGGCCACATGAAAGGCAACCACACATTGATGTTTCTCTCCTTCTCTTTCTCCCTCCCCCTCTCTTTAAAAACAAACAAATAAAACCTTAAAAATGCATCTAAAAATAAATAAAAAGAATTGAGAGTAGTTATATTAACATCAGATAAAAATATTTCAGATGGATAACTTACTAGAGACAAAATAAGACATTATATAATAAAAGGCTCTACCAAGAAGATAGAATGATTCTAAACATGTATGCATCAAAAATAAGAGCATAAAAATACATGAAACAAAAACTGATATTCTCAAAATATAGAGAATACCATATTTGAAGTTGAGGAATTCAACACTATATTATCAGTAGTTGATAAAATTACTAGACACATAATTATATGAACAAAGTGAATATAACTAAAAAACAGATCTAACTTACATTATAGAACACTCATTCATGAACACAATACATATTATTTTCAGGTGCCCATAGAATATTGAGCAAAATTAACACTATCCTGTGTCATAAAAGAAAATTAACATGTTCAAATAATTGAAATTAAAGTATATTTTCTGACAATACTAAAATGAAACTATAAATCAATAGCATGAAGAGAACAGAGAAATCTCTAAATTTAATATAATCTATGGTTCAAACAGGTACAAAAATAAGATACAATAAAATGAACTGAATACAAACACATAGAACTGAAAAAAAAAGAAAAAAATGACGTTGTAGTCAAATGTGTGAATTGCAAGTAAAGCAGTACTAAGAGCAAAAGCTTAAAATGCTAAATAATTACATTAGAAAAAAGAAAAATCTCATTCAATAAGTTCTTATCTCCAGAAATAAATTGGAGGGGGTGGAGACGCAAGTAGGAAAAAAGGGCCAAATGGACTTAAAGCAACGAATAAGAAAGATAACAGAAAGCAATAAAATAAAATGCAGAAGAACAATAAAGATTATCAATGAAACATGATGCTGGCTCTTTAAAAATATTAAAATTGATGCACCTGCAGTGAGACTAATAAAGAAAAAAAGAAAAAAATTATCACTATCAGGAATAACACCATATCAAGCTATCCCTGTAACCATTATTAAGATAATAAGGAGATTAGTGAACAATTTTATGTTAAAAAATCTGACAACTCAGCTGTGGCTGGTGTAGCTCAGTGGACTGAGCATGGGCCTGCACACCAAAGGGTCAACAGTTCGATTCCCAGTCACAGCACATGCCTGGTTTGCAAGCCAAGTCCCCCGTGGGAGACACACAAGAGGCAACCACACATTGATGTTTCTGTCCCTCTCTCTCTCCTTCTCTTCCCATTTCTCTAAAAATAGATAAATAAAATATTAAAAAAATAAAAATTTGACAACTCAGAGAACTTGAAAGCTTCTCAATAATCACAAATAACCACAACCCAGTCAAAATGCAGTATATAATCCAAATGACATTGCATTCATTGTCGGGGCCACCGACCTGCAGTGACCGCAGAAGGCTGTGGATGGCTTGTCCACACACGAGAAAAATATACACAGAGACAACCAGGTCCTGTGGGGAAGTAGGGATGGATTGGCCACTCTCTCTAGTGGGGAGCACCAGGCCACCCTCCCTAGGGGAGAGCACCCTAGGGGAGAGCGCCCGATTCTTCTGTCCCAACAGGCTTTTATCGGTTCATTTGCATAAGAATTCAGGTAAAACTCATTACTCATTGCCAGGAAGAAAGTATCAAACAATAGACATCAAGGAAGTCTGAGAACCTATTTTGAGTCACGGTCAAAGAGCTGTAAAAAACTTTGAGGGACAAACTTACTTTCTCCTCGTACCCTTCTCATTCAATTGAGAACATTCTAAACAAAGCAGGTTTTACAGGATTTTACATATTCTTTCTTAGGCCTGTTCACCCAGGGAACCTGCCCTTACCAGCACAGGGCTGCACCACCCTGTCATTGTTTCAGGCTTAGGTGGAGCAAGGGAAGTAAGGCAACCAAGGGACAAGGAGATTTTCTTGCAGACCATGGGAACTCAGGCTTTGTCAAAGCTGAGGGATGAGGGTCTATCACCCCCTTTTCCTGTAGCCCCCAAAGTCCTTCCTTGGGGGCCACCGACATGATCATGCCTGTCTTAGGTTGTTCCCCCCTTGGGGAATCTTACCTATCATTGGCTAACTGACCAAGCACTGGGGACCAGGCAGGGTGAAGTAAAAGGAGCAGAAGCAGTGCTCCTGCCAGGGAGATAAGCTTTTGTCTCCTTGCTGGCATTTGGTTCCGAGGTCGTTCCCTCAGCCTTAGCCTAGGCAGGGGTTACAGCTTCTGATACCAGGCAGGGGGGTTCCCAACAATTCATAATTTTAAAGTTCTCAAAAAAAAAAAGAAACTGTTAGGTCCAAATTATTTTACTGGACAATTTTGTCAAACATCCAAAGAAAGATTAACAGCAATTTTACACATTTTTTTCTGGAAAGAAAAAAGGAGAAAACAATTTTCAACTAATGTTATGAAGTCAGTGCTAGGCTGAATTGAGAAACAAAGAGAAAAAAAGAAAATATAAAAAGAGAATGAAAGAATGAGAGAAAAAGAAAGAGAGAGAGAGAAGAGAACAGAGGGGAAAGAGCAGAAAGATGGGAGAGGAAAGAGAGAAAAAAAGAGTTCAGTATCTCTTGTGAAATTCAATACAAAACACTTCAAATAAGTTTTAGCAAGTTCAGCAAAACATAAATATAAATAATACACCGAGATCATATGAGTTTGTTTCCAGTATTTTGGGTTAAATATTTAAAAATCAATCATTTACCATATAAACAGATGAAAATAGAAAAATTATATGCCTGTATCAATTGACACACAAAAAATTAACTGGCAAAATTCAACATAAAAACTCTTAACATACTATGAATAGAGGGAAATTCCCTCAACTTCATAAAAAATGTATAAAAACCTTACAGCTCTTATCATACTTAGTGGGCAAATTTTCTCTATGCTTGAAAGGCAGGGATACTGTCTTTACCGCTCTACATTATTCAACATAGTAATGTTGTTTTTAGACACTGTTAATAGGCAAGAAAATAATATAACTTTTGAAATGAAGAAATAAAACTCTCTATTTGTAGTGGGCATAATTACATATATAGAAATTCCCAAGGAATAAACAAAATAAATTATTGAAATAACAGTGAGTTCAGTAAGTTGCAGAATAAAATACAGACAGAAAAATTAATCACATTTTTGCATACTGACAACAAACCACTTGAAACCAATATCAAAACACAATACCAATTACAATTATTCCCAAGAAAATGAAATGCTTAAGTATACACCCCCCAAAATACATAAAAAATGTGTGATATAAATTAAGAAATATTAATGAAAAAATTAAAGAATATATAAATATGTATAGAAGTGAACTATGAAATATGCATAGACATAAACCATGTTACATTATGATGGTTGCCATCTACAGCTCAGGTTTAAAATAAACATGCTGAATTTGGTATCTAGAATAATATAAATGAAGTATTCCCTAAATAAATATGAAATGTTAAATGTTATAATAGGATTCAAAATATTTACTCCTCAAAACTTCAAAAGATAATAATTGTTTGTATGGAATTTATAAGATTTTTTCTCAACTGCTTTAGCTGTAATTACTTAATTTATGGTATTTTATGTAACATACGATTATATGATTGTGTGGTGATAATTTAAAATACAGGTTAACAAGTGACCGCAAATATAAATGTCTCTCAGACTAACAAATAAAAGCACAAGGTATAGTTTAAATTAAATAAAATAAAGTTTTTATAATTAAAAACAAAATTTTCTTTTTTTAAAGATTTTACTTATTTATTTTCAGTGAGAGTTGAAGGGAGGGAGAAAGAGAAGGAGAGATACATCAACGTGTGGTTGCCTCTATCGCATCCCCTGCTGGGGACTTGTCCCACAACCCAGTCATGTGCCCTGACCGGGAATCAAACCATCAACCCTTTGGTTAGCAAGCTGGCATTCAATCCTCTGAACCACACCAGTGAAAGCTAAACAAAAAATTTCTAAATATGCCAAAATTTCTCTTTGTTAGTACTCCATGTAGTAATAATTAATTCACTTTTCTCCAAGAAATTCCTTTAAAAAAGATAAAGTGCTTCCCGGATAAGGTCAAGTTAAAAGAGCATCACCAAACCATTATTATATGAAATGTTAAAGGGATTTATCTAAGAAAAAGAAGATAAAAAATATGAACAGGAAAATAACAACAAACTCACAGCTATCAACAAATAAACCTAAAAAAAAAGAAAGACAATGAAAAAAAAAAACTAAGCAAACAACTAGAACAGGAACAGAATCAGAGAAATGGACATCGCAAGGAGGGATCTCAGTAGGGACTGGAAAGGGAGGAATAGGGGAGAAAAAGTACAGCAAAGAAGAAGCATAATTAGTAGGAATAAAATAGGGAGAGATAAAAAATTGTATGGGAAACAGAGGACTAAATGAACTTGTATGTACAACCCATGGACATGAACTAAGTGGGGGGAATTCTGGAGGGTTGGAGGGACATGTAGGAGGGGGGGTAAAAAAGAAAAAAAACTGGGAAAACTGTAATAGCATAATCAATAAAACATACTTAAAAATAATTACATAAATAAAATATTTGAATTAAAAAAGATTAACTTAAAGTTATATTAATATAGATATATAATCCAATTTTTTACTCAGTATTTTATTTTTTTCTAAAATGCTTTTCATTTTAAGACTTTGGTATCCAATTGTGTATTTTGGTGAAAACAATGGTCAGCATATTTCATATTACAGTATTATAAAATTACAATGCCCTAATAAAACCAACATTTAACTATTGCTTCTTTTTTAAGTATATTTTACTTATTATGCTATTACAGTTGTCCCATTCTTTTTTCTTTTTTTATCCCTCTCTGCTTGGTACTCCCTTTCCTTCCATCATTCCACCCTAATTTCATGTCCATGGGTTGTACATAAAAGTTCTTTGGCTTCTACATTTCCTATACTATTCTTAACCTTCCCCTGTCTATTTTTTGCCTACAAATTATGCTTCTTATTTCCTGTACTGTTGCCTCACCCTTCCCTCCCCCCCGGGCTGATATTCTTCTGTGTGATCTCCATCTCTATCATTCTTTTCCTGTTCTAGTTTTTGCTTAGTTGTTGTTTTTTGGGTTTTATTGTTGTTGTTGTTGTGTTTTAGGTTCAGGTGTTGATAGTTGTGAGGGTTTTTTTTTTTTTTGTCATTTTACTGTTTGTGGTTTTGAGTTTTTTCTTAGAATATCCCCTTGACCATTTCATATAATAAGGACATGATGATGATGAACTCCTCTAACTTGACTTTATCTTGAAAGCACTTTATCTGCCCTTCCATTCTAAATGATAGCTTTGTTGAATAGAATAATCTTGGATGTAGATTTTTGCTTTTCATGACTTTGAATACTTCCTTTGAGCCTGCCAGGTTTCTTTGGGGAAATACAGTGACAGTCTTATTGGAACTATTAAGTGATGAAGAAATAGCCAACCGATAAGATGAATAGTTCAAAACACTGGTAATCAGGATGCTCACAGAAATGATTGAGTATGGCCACAAAATAAAGGAAGATGTGAAGGCTATACAAAGTGAAATAAAACAAAGTATACAGGGAACCAACAGTTAAGAAAAGGAAACCAGCACTCAAATCCAAGAATTGAATCAAAAAGAAGAAATAAACATTCAACTAGAACACAATGAAGGATGAAGATTCAAAAAAAAAAAAAATAAGGAGAGGCTTAGGAACCTTTGGAACAACTTTAAACATTTCAACTTTTGAATCATAGGGGTTCCAGAAAGAGAAATTGCTTCTTTAGAGTAATGATTTCAAATTCTGTTATATTTTCTCATGGAAAATGCATGCTTTTTTATTTTAGTGAATAAAAAATTAACATTTATGATTCTATATTTACAGTTAAAATTCTGTTTCTCATGCTTAGTTTAACATATTTATCTAAAATTTTCTCCAAAACTATATTATATTAAAAAAAGTCTATTCACTAAGTGAGCTAGAAGTTATACTCTTCAATAAAATATTTGTATTGTCTTATCACTGGGCTGTAAGCAATAATCAAATATTAATGTGGTTAATCAAATACTTCCCACTCTCCCCCAACTTTCCTATACCTAGTACAGTGTTTTTCTGTGTGAAGCATGCCTTATATGTTTATTAATTTATATGCTGTCAATACCTCTCCGAATTTCATTAAATACAAAACATTCCTGTTTTCAGACTCAGTATTTCACTTCATTGCTTCTTGGTTGTCATTTGTGGATAAAAATCTCAGATATTTTGTAATGAATGATAGTTCTGTCACTATTCATAAACGTCCTACTCTCCAAGTAGTTTAAATGACATTCATGAAGATAATGGAATCCTTCTTCCTTTTTATTAACTTTGTGTGATTCTTTTTATGCACATATTTGTAATGAAATAACATCATGTAATTATACACACAAATTCAATAATATTACAAGGTAATAATGGTAGTAGTGAAGAGTTCAGTGATGGTAATAGTGTGAATTTCAGGATATATATTTATTCATTCTCTTGTTTTTTATATATTCAGATACTTGATAAATTATTAAGCCACTTTGATTTATTTATGCTTTCTATTTACAAAATAACCAAAAATATAAAAGATTATAATATCATCTGGAATAAACATAGTATAAAACTCTAAGGAAATATAGCATCTAATCTTTCATGAGGTTAAATATATAAATGAAATATAGATAAAGATTTTTTTTGCTTTTCTTGGTGATTATAGAGTGAATGAAAATGAATGAGATAGAAAAAAGGTGGATGGAATTGTACATTTTGCTTGAGTCATGATAAAAAATAAATCAATGACAGTTTTGCTTTATGAGAAATTTGTATTTTCTCTAGAGTACATATTTTTGATGAAATTGATTTTCCTCAATCACTGTCAAAATTGTTTTGTGTTTTTCACTAACAACAATAGCTTTTCTCATAGGGCAAATTTTATGAAATATTCTTGGATGAAAATAGATGTGATATGTATTATAGCTATATCAATCAAGACATTCTTATTTAAAATACTACTGAAAGTAACTAAAAATGAATATGAACATATATGAGATCTGTTCAGGAAAATTCCAACCATTGTTAATATAATACAAATGGTTTGTGCAACACTGATGTACCCTGGCAGCCAAGGAGTGTGGACTGGAATATGCATGCATGAACAATGGAGACTTCACTATACTAGTCAGTGGGGGCAGTAGACACCATTGAGTGAACATGTGTACTGTATGGCTATTACATTCAAAATCACTAAGCAAATAGAGCAACAAATCTTCATCAGATTTTGCATTAAGCTTGAACATTCCTCCACAGAAACTTTTTGGATAATTTGGAAGGCCACAGCTATGTGATTGGCAGCTTTATCATGACAATGCATTCACTCATGCATCACATCTCATGCAGAGTTTTGGTAGAAACATCAAGTCACCCAGGTGACTCAGCCACCCTACAGTCCAGATTTGGTGACCTGAGACTTCTGGCTGTTCCCAAAACTAAAATCACCTTTGAAAGGGAGGAGATTTTAGATCATTGATAAGATTCAGAAAAATACAATGAGATAGCTGATGACAACTAAGAGAACTGTGTGAGGTCCCAAGGTGCCTACTTTTAAGGGGACTGAGACATCATTGACCTAGGGACAATGTTTTTGGTATCCTGTCTAATTGAATAAATGTCTCTATTTGTCATATTAGATAGATACTTCCAAGACAGACCTCCTACATTAGAATCAAACTTCCAAGAAACCAAGGAGAAACAATTGAAAACAGCAACAGAGAATTTGTTAGTATATGTGTAGTTTCCTCAATTAGATTAACAGTTGATTGTAATCTAAAACCAAAAAGGCCAGATGACAGCAAGATGACATATTTGATGTGTTGAAAGAAAATAAAAATTTTCAAGCAAAACTTCTATATTTAGTAAATTAATACTACTAAAAATTAAGAAGTATAGCATTACTAGTAAACAGAAACTAAGAGTTTATTGCTAGTAGACCTTCTCAAAAGAAGTGGTAAATGGATTTCATTAACTTGAGCTGAAGAACAATAAATATCAATACAAATCCATACAGATAAACATTGATAAAGGTAAAACCCTCAGGAAACATTAAAAAAAGTATTTATTTCTTTGCAATTTTCCCTGATTTAAGACAGCAATAATTATAAATACATATTTAATGAATGCAAAATATATAAAAATGTAATTTGTAACATTAATAACATAAAGGGGAGGAGAGATAAGTTATATAGAAGAAAAGGTTTTTGGCTACTATTGCACTAAGTGTATTTATTCAAATTCAATTGTTTTATATTATGGAGTTATTGTACTATTAAGGCAATAGCTAAATCTATATTTAGTTATATTATTATAATGACATGAAGAGAGTATAAATTTTCTATGAATTCATTTTATTTTATTTGTGTGAAATTAATAAAATAATTAAAATTGTATGGTAGAAAAACTATTTTAACACAAAATGGGATAATAATAGAGAAATGTAGGAATAAAAACATATAGAAATTTGGAAAACAAGGAACAAAAATATAGAAGTAAACCCTTCCCTGTTAGTCACATTAAATGTGAATAGATTACAAACTCTAATTAAAAGACAGAATGGTGTAGCCATTTTGGGAAACACTGGTTATATTTCATATGATTAAGCATAAAATATTCATATACCTCAATGTTTTCATTCCAAGATATGTATCCAAGAGAAGTATCCATGGATATCCATTTTTTCCATATCCATGTGAAAAAAATGTACATGAAAGTTTATAGCAGCATTATATATAATAGACAAGTAGAAAAATTCAAACATCTATTAACTAATGAATTGATTAATAAAGTTATAGTACAATAGATTATTCAGCTTAAAAAGGAATGAAGTAATAATATATATGGCAACAAAAATGCACCTTTATATCATTATGCTAATTGAAAGAAGTCTGACACAAAAAGCCACAAATTATTTGATACCATTTATGGGAAATGCCCAGAATAGGCAAAATCATAGAGCCGAAAATGGATTAGTGGTTATCAGGGGTCAGAGGAAGAGAGAAATTATAACTGACTACTCACAGGTCTGGGCTTTCCTTTTTGGATTGTGGACATGTTTTGGGCTTAAGATAGTAATCATGGTTGCACAACACTGAACATACAAAACTCATTAAATTGTATACTTTACAATTCACACATAAGTTCACATGTAAAATTTCATATGTATCACATGTAAAATGATAACATTGGGTTATGTAAATTTTATCTCAAAAAGCCTATAAACAGAGTAAAAAGTTTTTAAAAATAATGGCAAAATAACTAGGTTTTCAAAAACAAATGATGACAAATTCTATTGTCAGCAAATACTATCTATAAGAACTAAAGGAGTTCAGAGTATAAGAAAATAATTTTAAATAGAAATATTAAACTATTTTTAAAAAGGAAGATCTCTGTAGTTGATAAATATGTGGACAGGTATGAGTAATATTTTAATTTAAATACAGTTAAATGGCATATGAAGTATATAAGTAATATAAAAAAGTAAAGTAATTGACAGAAAAAAGCCAGGGTGGGGGTAAATTGAATCTATATTTTAAATTCTCTTGAATTTCTTACATTTGGAGAAATTATTTAAGTACTAATTAAGGACAGACTGTAATAAGTAAAGATGCACATTCAAATATGTACTGTGGCCATTTAGAAACCACAGAATAATGTAACATTTAAAAATATGTAATTTTAAAAAATGGAAGAATTGTAAATGTTTAATTATGCCAAAACCAGAATAAAATGTTGATGCTGTGAACATTGGGGTGTGTGATCTCACTTATGAGTGGAACCTAATTAACAAAACAAACAAGCAAACAAAATAGAACCAGAGGCATGGAAATAAATAACAAACTGACAGTGACCAGAAGGGAGGGAGGAGTGAGATAATGGGGGAAAGAAGGGAAAGGTCCCCAAAGGACATATATAAAGGACCCACGGACAGAACATGGTTGGGGAAGGATTGAATGTGGGAGGTGGGAGAGGGTAGAACAAGGGAGAGTAAAGAGGGGGAAATGGGGACAACTGTAACAGAATAACAACAAAACATAGAATAAAAAAGAATTAAGGAATAATTAATAAGCACCAATAAATAAACAGAAACATGGTAGACATAAGCCAAACTATATCAGAAATTATACTATATAGAATGGACTAAGTTCTGTCATTGAAGGCAGAGATTAATTATGAAGGCAGAGATTAATAAAAAACAATGCATTTCTATGTTGTTTTTATCTGAAATACTTCTAATATAAAAATACAGAAAAAATAAATGTAAAAACATAAAGAAATACTTTTCATTAACAAATTACTCCTAAGATGTTTGTATAACTTCCTTAATATCAGAAAAATTAGAATTTAAGGCAAATGTTACTGAGAGAAAGAGAGTATTTATAGTAATTTAAGGATAATTCAGTAGAAGATGAAGCAATTCTAAATCTGAATGTACTAAAATAATTTCAAAATCTACAAGCAAAATTTGACCAAACTAAAAATAAGTAAATAAATACAATCAGAATTGATAGTAATATACTTCTCTTATAAAGACATTTAATGATAACCTATAACATGTTGTGTATTATAGTTTCCATAACACTATGTTAGGGAATGGTCATATTGATGTTGAATCAGTAAAGTATATAGTGATTTTAAATCCCCAGTAACTTGAGGGTATTAGAGCCTGTTAGTTATAGTTGTTGACTGTATCAATAAGTGTGACATGCAGATATTTAAGATGATCCTGTGATAGCACCCTGGTGTTATATCCTTTTAATTCTAAATGTGTATGGGGTCTGTGATTTGATTCTAATCAATAGAGTATAGTGACAGTAATTACTGTCACTTCTTTGATTAAGTATGTTAATGTCAGAGATGAATAAAATATTATTCCCTTGATAAGGTTATACTGTAAGGCAATGGTTATTGGATATTGCTAGCATGATTGTTATATAAGACTTCATCTTAGAATCAAGGGATACCATTGTATTGGTAGAAGTAAGCTGCTTTCTTGTGTGAAGGTCCTTTATCAGAGCTATGTGGGTGTCTTCAAAACGCTGAGAAAACACTCCTGCTAAAAAAGAAGACAGTGTTTTTAGTCCTATAATGATAGGAAAATTAATTTTGCCAACAACCTGATGGGTGAGAATGACTTTCTCCAGTCAAGATTTAGGGGAAAACAGTGTCCAACAAACACCTTCTTTTCAACCCAGCTGATCCTGCATAGCAAACCAGATAACCTGTCCTCAAATTCTGACCTATAATCAGTGCATGATAACAATTTTTTCAAGTCCTAAGCTCCTGAATGTGTGATAATTTTTACACATTAATAGAAAATTAATATAATTATGAGTACTCTAGGCACTCAATGTCAAATTAATTATGTTTTATCTTATGATTTTACTGCATATAAATTATATATTAGTAATTTAAATAAAAAGAAAACACTTTAACCTTCCTGTCTAAAAAGCACACATCACAGCCATATAACAAGGTAAGTAATCATATAGACATACATGGAAGAGAAAGAAGAGTGAGGAGATTTGTGAAAAGAAATGAATAAAGCAGAAAAATGAATAAATTTATAATTTAATAGTTAATTTTATTTAAAAATATTCTGTCACTACTAAATGCTAATAATTCAGGCATTTAAGAATGTAGTAAAATACTGTTCTCTCCCTAGCTTTTAAAGACCATCAATTTTCTGAATTCATCTACTATTTTTTTTCAATTACACTTTATATCCAGTATTATTTTGTAGTATTTTCAGGTGTCAAAAAAATCAGTTAGACAATCATATACACCCCCTCTTTCCCTGATACTTTCACTACCAACCTGCCACTATACACAGTATTATAATATTATTGACTATGTCCTCTATGCAGTATTTTATATCCCTGTGACTATTTTGTAACTATTAATTTGCCAGGATGGAGGTATAAGGGGGAAATAAATAGTAATGGAAATACAATAAAAATTAAATTAAATTAAAATTTTTAAAAAGCTATGAAATTGTACTTCTTAATCCCTTCAACTTTTTCACCTGTCCCCTAAACCCCCCTCTCAACTGGCTGTTGTCTGTATCTATGAGTCTGTTTCTGTTTTGTATATTTTAAAGAAGCTTCCTTTCATCTGTCATACTAGTTTCATTTCAGACCCTTGAACATGTTAAATATGCATTTTTCCCCATAAGACTTTGTATCTACTCTAATTGGAATGGCTGAGGTTGCCATTTTTGTGTCCTTCAAATCGTAGGTTAAGTCATCATCTCAGAAGGGCTTTCTCCTCTCCTTATTCACAGTAGTCTTAAAATCACTGTTGTTACATCATTCTATATAACATTTCTGTATAGACATTTTCAGTTTTTTTTTGTGTGTGTGTATGTGTACATGTATTTAGTTTTCCATGATCCCCTGAGGGAATTTACATCAGAAAGAACTGGGACATTCTGTGTCATATCCTACTATATTCTAGTCCCCAGAATAAAGCCTAATCCATTATAAACACTAAGTAAATACTGTATAAATGGATAGTTAAAAGGAAAAAAATAGTCTAGATTTTCCATTCTTCCTTTGAACTAGGCCCTTCTTAGCTCAGTTTTAAAAGACAAGTCTATATCCAGATTTATGAGTATTTTTCATTATATTGCTTTAGTATCCTAAAATTTCATTGCTACTTTTATCATGGATAATCTCAAAGTAATACTCAGAAAAATATTACTTATTTAAAGTTTGTTTTTATAAAAAACTCTCTGGTCACTGTCCAGAGGGGAGGGGCATAACAGCGGAAAGAAGAGGAAGGGTCAACTCAAGGAACATGTATATAGGACCCGTGGACAAAGACAACCGGAGGAGGATTGACTGTGGGAGGTGGAGGTGAGTAGGGCAGGGGAGAGTGATGGGGGAAATGGGGTCAACTTCAATTGAACAACAATAAAAAAAAACTTTAACTATAAGTAGTATGTATAAAACTGAATAACAATAAAAATTTTAAAAACTCTCTAAAATTATTTTGTGGTTATTATGTATACTGCTCAAAGAGTTGCTGCGAATTTATTAGAACAGGACCCATTTTTTTAGTATTGACCAAAAAAGAATGGTGAGTTTGATTCTACAATAGTTTTAAATATTTTTCCTGTTATTTGATTGTGGTTCATAGAGTGTTTTCATCTATTGTATTCATTGCTAACAACATGTAAACTCTGGTATTGAATTAATTATTTGTTCTTTTTATTTATCCGAGTGAATTTCATATGATTATAAAATATTCATTTGATCTTGTTCAAGTAAATTATGATTTTCCACAGGGTTATCTTATAAATTATATCCTCTGTGTTATTTGCATATTTGTATTAGAATTATTTTTAGGATATGAGTTGTGAATTATTGCTGTTTCATGCATCAAACAATCTTATCTGTGTCACACTGAAGATGTGAATATAAATTCCTATCATGAAATAGATTAAAAATGATTCCTATAAACACCTAAAGTTTGAAATTGTATTTGAATTAATATAAATCCTTTCCTGGAATCAAAGAACACAAGCATTCGTATTTGACTTAGTTTTGTGCTGACAAAAAGAAAAAGCAATATAATTGATAGGACTTATCTTTCTAACTGTCAATTTGACATACTTATATTAATACACTAATAATGTTTGGCATAGCCCAATGATAATGCATGCATTTGCATCATTCTAAAATAATAGAATCATTTATTAGATTTGAAGTTTGAAAGTATTTAAATTCTGTGCTAGGCCATAGTATATCATAGAATTCATGAATGCTACTTTTCCATGAAACTTTACCAAAAGCTCAGAAAAAGAGATGCTCTTATTACTCTATTTCCAGGACATGGATCATGTTTGGATCATGCATTAAACCAGTGAGGAGAAAAATATGTTAAATTCAACTGGCCTATGACCCATTTATCTCTTGATACTGGAGTTTGGGGGGAAGAGAGGAGAGGTTTGTTTTTATTTCCTTGTAAACAGATAACTACAATTTTTGAGAAAATATTATTTTGTATGCAATGCTTTTAGTCCTGGTTTAACATTGATTATTACAAACAAACCTAAGATATATTGACTGATGACGTATTACTCCCTGGAAAATGTCACATATTATATGTTATTATTTAATGGACAAAAAAAAATATGACCTAAGTATTCCCTGCTGATATTCTGGTCTAGAGATGGTTGTTTGGTGCAAGAAAAGGGGTTTTGGGGAGCTCCCCTTACTTTTTAGTCTCTCTGTCAAATTTCTCTTGCCTCTTAATTGCTTGTCTTCTTGAAATTATTAGCAAAATTTGATATTGAGCAAGATATCTGATCCAAGTGAGTTTGGTTTTATAATAATATTCATTATGTTAGCTCACCCAGTTTCAACCCCTAGGATCTTTGGCAGGAAGCCAGAGGCATCACGTTGTTGTATAAGCGCCATGATAATCTCAAGACTGTCTTACCTATTGCAAGGGCAAAGACAGGTAAAGACATTACAAGGAAATCATCTCACAATAGGCTTTCTTGCTTCCTTCCTAAGTTCTTCTTGCATTTAATTCCTTTCCCTTCCCTACAAATTTTACGAAGTTCTAGCTGTATGTTAGTGTAAGTTACATGCAATGGCCCAAATCTGAAACATCTTCCTAATCAAATTCCTCCCCAGTGGTAGTGCTCACAACTTGCATGTAATCTTCCTTCTGGGCATTTTAAATACATACACACTGAGTAAATATGTTGCTTTGTTTATATTGTTTACTTATGATTTAATTTATAATTAAATTTTTGATAGTTTCATTACCAAAATGCATCAGACATCTCTCTCTCTTTATCTTGCTTTTCCTTACTATCATTTTTCCCTTCACACCTTATCAGTGTACATTGAATTCCATATAAAACCATACTCTGCCAATGCATTTTATTTAATAACACTCAAATTATTGGTCTTGAAGGTATTTATAGTTTTTCTGTGCAGCAACCAAAACAAAACACGACAGTGAACATTACTGTGAATGTAAATCTGCTCTTACTGCCCAAGCTGTTATCAGAATGCTAATTTCCACAAATTTATGCAAAAATTAATAATTACTTTGTTACAAATTTTTTTAATTTTAGAATTTTGTTTTCTTTTATGGCTGAGATATTTATTCTATTTTATTTTGTAAGCGATTTATCCCTGGTGTGTATTAAGTAAATGATTACTTTACATATTTAACCTGAAGTACATTATTTTCTTGATTAATTTATTCTTAATGTATCACACTTTGACTAAACTCATATATTAATTTGCATATCACCTGCTAAAAATACAGTATCTTGTATAAGCATTCATTTGTTGATTAGAACTGTAGACTGAAGGAAGATTTTGAATAAACTCATGAAGTTCTGATAATGTGGATTACCTAACCTGTAGCTGTAATTAAACTAGCTAAGAAGGACTATGGATATCATCAGCACTTTTGCTTCTTCTTCTTCTTTTTTTTTTTGTTCATTAGTGATTAAAAGACTTGTAGTTTTTTTAACATAATTTCAAACCCAAACCAAATTGGTATCCTACAAAATCTTTTCTATATTCCACTTTTCTTTGAATTTCACAAATATTTGCTTACAAATTAGGTTGATATTTTCCAGTTATTTCAATCTTTCTCATTGGCTTTAAAATTAAAACAGTATTTTTTAATTTTCTTAATTATCACTGTCCTGTCTCTATGGAATTGAACTTAGAAAAATAGCTAGAAAAGCTTTTTAATCCTTTAAGCAGAGTTATTTGTCTAGTTTACTAAGACAGGTAATTTAAAAAATATCTGTCATAATGGCTAAAATAGTTTGATACTTTTTAGAATCAACAGTATAATTTCTAGTATTGTTAGCTAAACCTAGGAATAAAGACACTCAATTTTACAAATGGGATTGATATAATTTATGATTCGGTCATGTTTTAAAATACATCTATTCAAATTATAAATTTTTTAAAATGAAAAATTAATTGATATAAACATTCACCATTGCAAACATGTGTAGTGAGAGACCCAAATTGGATGAGATCTATTAAAAATAAAATAATTAGGTAGTTAGCCAAAGAGCTAGTCTTTATATCTATTATACAAAATATGTGTCCCTCAAGTCCCTTCCCAGTCAATACCCCCTACATAAAGCTAATAGCTATTCTGATTTTTATAAACATGGAATAATTTTACTTGAACTTAAGCATTATATATAAATGTAATCATGCATTTTATAGTATTTGATATGTTTTTTCCACTTAGCATTATACTTTAACCTGTTTTAATCTGTTCTTTTCAAGCATAGCAGTAAATCTGCCTTATTGCCATTTAGAAGATCATATAAATGTACCACATTTTACTTATTCTAATGTTGATGGACATTTTATTGTTTCTCATTTTTAGAAATTATGAGTGACTAACATATGGCTATGTGTATAGATTTATTAAGTAGCTCATAGAATAATTATATTAATATTTGTGCATTTTCTATATGTATACTAAACTAAAATACATTGTTTAAATTATAATATTCAGATAGAATGAGAAAACAGTAATCATTTAAAATTTAAGATTATTATATTTAAGAAGTATAAACCTTCCCTTTTTTAGGATCTAAGAAGAAAAATTCATTAACTTACTACCACAGACATCATTTATATACATTAGGCCTCTCCAGAGAGTACCCAGCCATGTAATATGAAAAATAGACTTTGAAAAAGCCACAAGAAACATTGTATACAGGACAATGGCATCTCAGTTCCCTTCAAAGTAGGTACCTTGGGACCTCACATAGTTCTTCCAGGATCTCTTCTATTCTATAAAACACTGCAAAATTCATTGTGGGAATCACTATCAGCTACCATCATATTTTCCTGAATCTCATCAATGGTCTGAAATCTCTTTCCTTTCAAAGTTAATTTTAGTTTTGAGGAAAGTCAGAAATCACAGGGCACTAAATCTTGACTGTAAGAGGGCTGAGTTACCAGGGTGTTTTGATATTTTGCCGAAAAACTCCACACCAGACATGATGCACGAGCAGGCGTGTTGTCATAATGAAGCTGCCAATCACCTGTTGCCCACAGCTTTGGCCATTTTTGTCATATTGCATCTCTCAACCTAAGAAGAGTATAGAGGTGGTACTCCCTATTATTTGCACTGCACTCATTACATTGTCCTCAAACACTTCTCAATTGTTTGAATAGTTTCTGTGGAGGAATGTTCGAACTTAACACAACATTTGATGCAGATTTGTTGCTTTACTTTCTGTGAAATTTTGAATGTGACAGCCGCACAATACACATGCTCACTTAATGGTGTCTACCACCTCCACTAACTGGTACAGTGAGACATCGTTGTTCACACATGCACATTTCAGTCCATTCTTCTCGGCTGCCAGGTTACATCAATGTTGCAGAAGCCATTCTTGTTACATTAACAATGGCTGGACATTTTCTGAACAGATCTTCCATATACATTTTTATGCAGCATACATATTGTTAAAGCATTGTTCCTTGTAATTTTGCTCAGTTAAGAACACAATTATAAATTTCTGTAAACATATTTAAATGCATATGTGAATAAATAAGAAAAGAAATGTATTGGGAAAATTATTGGAATGGGAAAATTATTGTATTGGGAAAATTATATAATTATATTAAATACCATTTTAAATTACTATATTAATGTGTTGCCTAATATAATAGAAATTGTCACTGATATAATGATTTAAGTTGTAACATGATGATCATTTTGTTACAAAATATACCTCTCAGGCTTATAAATAAGTAAAAAATACATGGATAAAAGATCTCTTTTACTGGTCATTGCTTCTATTTATTGTATTGTATTGTACTATATTTCTTCTATCACTATTTCCCCGCATACCTTCCACTACCTCTAACAGCCCGTTCCCCTTGCTATCACCACCATGTTGTATATGTCCATGAGTTCTTTCTCTTTTATTTCTTTTTTTGCTCAATTTCTCTATCCTCCAATGCCCCGCATCCTGAGCTGTCAACTGTTGTCTATGAGTCTGTCTCTATTTTGCTTGTTAGTTCAGTTTGTTTGTTATATTCTACATATGAGTGAAATCATATGGTGTTTGTCTTTCTCTGGCTTATTTCACTTTGCATAATGTTCTCAGAACATTATGATAATAAAAGTGTAATACTGTGTTAAAAAACTGTTGTAGTTGATTCTGAATAATTTTGAGAAAGATATTAAATAATTTATTAAATTAGTATCTAATTTTAAATTAAAATAATTACAATTTATTTCTCAAACCTTGACTTAAACAGTTCTTTTCCAATAACTATATAAACAATTTATTTTATTCCTGAAACAGCACTAGATAGTAGATATTATTATTAATGTCAAGGCAAATAAATAAATTTGGTTTAATAATGGTAAGTTGCTTATAGCTTACAACAAGTAAATTATAGGGTCAAACAATTTGGTTCAAACCCCATATTCTGTTCAACTATAATATTATGTTTCCAAATGGTTGTCCTAAATCTGTATTTCCAAAACACTCCCTGTACCCTAGATATGGTCATAGCCATGACTTGACACTATAACAAAGCTTCAATTTCCAAATCTTTTTTATATTATAGTTAATATAGAAAAGATAGTCATCATCTTTTATATATTAACTATGTCCTCCAACTTCTCTGTTTTTGTTTGAAGCAAAATCATTTTTTCTAGGCTCTGGAGCTGGAGAAACACATAGTGCCATCTCTAAACTAATTCCTGTTTTCCACACCCCATGTTCACAAAATTAAGAAATATCTTCTGAGGAAAACATATTAAATATATTCTGTTTGCATCATTGGTATACTAATATTAAAATCACAGTAATTTATTTTAATTTAAACAGTTATAGAGCTCCAGAATATGTAAGATATTGTGCTAATATACAAATTAAAAAATATATATATATAGTGCCATCCTTGCCTTCAAGAAATTTATTATCATGCAGGAGATAATTATAAGTGCTAAAGGGAATAATAGTAACCCAAAGGAGATACAATACAAAAAGATGCAAGGAGATCTCAATTGCTTCTAGTATTTGGGCAGGGGTGGAGAGAGGAGGTCAGCAACTAATCATTGAAAATTATACAAAGTTTCTTTATAAATTTTACTAAAGATAAGGCTGAAAATTCTAGTGTCAAGAAATATCTATTTTTTCTATAATCAGGGATAAAATCCACTACTAAGGATTGTGTAATATAGGATTTCACAGAACCAGATACTGGGAGAATGGGACCAAGATCAGAATATAAGTAATTTATTGGGAATGTAAACCCAGGAAACACTAATGGAAATTGAAGAAGTGAGATGGGAAGGAGAGGAAAGACCTAAAAGAATACATAACCAAGTGGCCTCTGTGAAAAATAAAGCTTAATTTCACAAATAAAGGGAAATAGAGTAGACCATGATTTGCATTATCCTCCCAGAACAAGGAAGCTAGGATATTTATCAACTAAATCAATGTTTGAAATTTGTTAAGAGCTGCTTCTGGGAACATTAACTCTGATAATCTTGATGATCTACCCTAAATCTGAGCAAGCTGAAGAAGGTTTACTAAGTGCTGTGCCTCTTTCAGTAGTTATAGATCAAATGCAATACATTTTTCTTTACCTTAGGATAGTTAAGTATAATGCATTCCAACTGACTCATAAATTTTATCAATGTAATAAGCACCTGAATATTTGTCAGATATTTATTTCACTCTTTTGTGTTCATATGTCTAATCAAGGTATTCAGATAGAGGATGCACAACTCTCTGTGCATTTGTGCAATGGAATACTACACAGCAGAAAGAAAGAAGGGGCTCCTACTCTTTGTGACACACTGATGGAACTGGAGAGCATTATGCTAAGTGAAATAAGTCAGGTGGTGAAAGACAAATACCATATGATCTTACCTGTAAGTGGAACCTAATCAAAAAAGCAAACAAGCAAACAAAATATAATCAGAGACATTCAATAAAGAACAAACTGACAGTAACCAGAGAGAGAGAGGGATAATGGGGGAATGAAGGGGTAAGAGCTTCAAGGAACATGTATAAAGACCCATGGACAAAGCTAAAGAGGGGTAGGATTGAGAGTGGGAAGTGGGAGTAGTTGGGATGGGGGAGGGTGGTGGGAGGAAAGTAGAGACAATTGTACTTGAATAACATAAAAATGTCCTTATTGTCTGAACATGTTTTTTGTCCCTTGGCACATTTTGCTATATTAACCATCATTACAGATATTTGCTAATGAGTCTTCCAGTACTGTTGCTCGCTATGATAATTATTTCTACCTTGCATCTATGAGTTCAGTGCAACTATGTGACCTCTGTTATCCTAGAATCCTGCCATTCTCTTTGCTAGAAGGAATCCAGTTCTATATTTCCACTTCCAGTTCCATCAACCCTAATCTACAGAAGACAATGACCTTTTCTTTATTACCTAGTAAAGATCCTCTGGACTGGCAAAGGCTCTCTCTCTCTAACCAATTAGGTTTCTCTGAACTCTCTTTTCTACTAGACACCACTCTTGGTGCCTACACTGTCTTTGACTTAGCCATCCCAGGCTTAGCAAAGAATCCTGCTAAGTTCTTTCTCACCCTTGATACCCAATCACCTTTGCCTACCTTCAGCAAGAATCCTGCTATTTTGATTCAGCAAAAATGTTCTTACACTTGATGTATTATCCTCTTAGTAATTTTCCATTCATTGATTTCCTAACCCTGTTTTTTGGTTATAAATTTTCAACTGTCTTGGTTATATTTGAAATTGAGATCAGTTTCATATAATTTTTTAAATTATAATAGGTACTGAAAAAAACCTGTTTTCGTGCTTTAACTAGCTCTGTTTCTCTTTAATAGGTTGCTTATATGGAATATAGCTAGGTGATCAATTATTGGTTTCACCTAAAAAAAATATTTTACTATATTGGTATTTTGCCTTTCCCTCAGTCTTTTTTCAAGGAAACTCCAAAAATTTCCCCTAGTTTTTTTTATAAGGCACATATATATTTAAATTTCTAAGATCTATTCCAGAAGAATATTAAAATTTATTTTAAGCTTTCTAAATCATAAGAGTCCCCATACCAAAAACTATTTTCCAGCTTTATATTTTATATCCTAACTCAAATTCAACTCTATAAAATCTAATTTGCAGGCATTTCTCTCATATTCTGTTAGGATCTAATACCTGGGCCTTGAACATTCATTAAGATTTAAAGCCTTCCCTTACAAAGCGAGGATAATACTGTATTTATTAGTTTAAAACAGAGGTTCTCAAAATGTGCTATGCATCAGAAAGAACTAAAAAGTATATGTAAATATATATTGATGGCCTTCCTCATTACTAAGTTTGGGATGTGTTCCAATAATTGGCATTTTCAATATGTTTTCATGTGAATATCATGCTGTTGGTCAACTTTTCGAATTGTGTGAGTTAAAGCAACAAGAAAAGTTGGGGACATATTTAGAGGAAGGCAAGCAACACTTTTAAAGGCATTTGCTTCAGGTGATATTTTTTAATGGTATAACAAGAAAGCAAAATCTGATCACCTAGAGCAACGGGGAGGCAGACAATTCTGTCAGCCTAGATGGTTCAGGCGACATGGTTCGATGGTTTTATAATGATCTACCTAAATGTCTGCATCCTGTGTTTCAGGCTTCCATTCGGTCTGTAATAAAGTATTAATATTTTTCCACAACAGATTTTCCAGGATTGTAAATTTTACCAGTCATATAATCAGATCTTGTGTTCAGTTTTTAGCACACTATGCCCACCAGGAGAAGATATCATTAAATGCTTCCACAGAGGCCTTCTGGATTTTATACAATATTTATATAATTTAATATTAAATTGGTTGGTTGCAGGCTGATCTGCTATGATTTTATTTTTCTCAGTGTTTCAATGGGAGGTAAAAGCCATCTACAAAGTCCATTTTAAATGGGGCAAATCAAGAACTGTCCATTCTACTTTATGCCTGGAAATAACATGCAAAATTTCTACTCATGTTTTTTACTCTCATTTTATTATATTTTTCCATTACCATTTGTCCCCCTTATACCACCTCCCTCTCCCTCAATAATCATACTATTGTCCATGTCCATAAGGACTTTTTCTTTATTCTTATACCCTCTACCCTCTCAATTCCCCTAGATGTCAGCCTGCTGTCTATGAGTCTGTCATTACTTTGCTTGTTAGTTCAGATTACTCATTTTTTACATATGAGTGAGATCATATGGTATTTATCTTTCTCTGACTGGCCTACTTCACTTAACATAATGTTCTCTAGCTCCATCCATGCTGTCACAAAGGGCAAAATTCTCTTCTTTTGTATGGCTGAGCAGATTTACACATTCCATTGTGTAAATGCCCCATAGTTGTTTTATCTACTCAACTATGGACATTTGGGCTGCTTACGTATCCTAGCAATTGTAAATAATATTGCAGTGAATGAACATAAGGGTGCTTATATTTATTCAAATTAATGTTTCAGTTTTCTTTGTATAAATTCCCAGGAGTGGAATTTCTGGGCCATAAAGCAGTTCCATTTCTAATTTTTTGAAGTATCTCCATGCTGTTGTCTGCAGCGGTTGCACCAATCTGTATTCCTACCAAAAGAGTAAAAAGTTCCCCTTTTTTCTAGATCCTTGTCAGCACTTGATGTGTGTTGATTTATTGATGATGGCCATCCTGACTGGTATGGGGTGAATATCTCATTGTGCTTTTAATTTTCATTTCCCTGATGATTAGTGACATTGGGCATCTTTTTCATATGCCCTTAGGCTATCTGTATGTTCTCTTTGGAGAAGTGAGTATTCAGGTCCTTTGACAGTTTTTAAATTGGATTGTTGGATTTTCTTTGTGCTGAGTTTGATATTTGGGTCTCTTTGTGTTCTCTATAACTTTTTGAAATATTTGTTCCAGTTCTGTGAGATATGTTGTTGGTATCTTGATAGGAATTTTGTTGAATCTATAGATTGCTTTGGGAAGAATGGACATTTTAATGATGTCAATTCTTCCTTTCCATGAACAAAGTGGGTGCTTCCACTTATTTGTGATTTCTTCAATTTCTTTCTTCAGTGCCTTAGAAATGTCTGAGTACAGATCTTTTATGTCCTTGTTTAGATGTACTGCTATGTATTATATTACTTTTAAAGCAATTGTGGATGAGATAGTTTTCTTAATTTCCCTTTTTGATAGTTCATTTATTGGCATATAAATAGAAACTGTTTTATGGATATTAATTTTTATCCTGCTATTTTACTGAATTTATTTATCAGTTCTACTATTTTCTTGGTGGAATCTTTAGGGTTCTCTATAGACAGTATCATGTCATCTGGAAATAAAAACAGTTTTACTTTTCTATTCCAATTTGAATGACTTTTATGTCTTCTTTGTGTTTGATTGCTATGGCTGGAACTTCCAGTACTATGCTAATTAAGAGAAATCAAAGTGCACATCCCTGTCTGGTTCCTGGTTTTGGGGGAACAGTTGTGGTTTTTGCCAGTTGAGTAAGATGCTGGCAGTAGGCTTAGAGATGTTCCCTCTGTTCCCACTTTCCTGAGAGTTTCCATTATAAATGGGTGCTGGATTTTATCAAATGTTTTTGTGCATCAATTGACATGATTATGCATTTTTTATCCTTCATTTTGTTTGTGTGCTGTGTCACATTTTTTGATTTGAGAATGTTGTAGCAAACTCACATCCCTGGGATAAATCCCACTTGATTATATTGTGTGATTTCTCGGATGTGTTTTGTATTCAGTTGCTAATCTCTTGTTGAAGATTTTAGCATCTATGTTCACCAGGAATACTGGCCTATAATTTTCTGTTTTTTTTTTTTTTACGTGTCTTTATCTGGTTTTAGAATTAGGATAATGCTGGCCTCATTAAATGAATTTGAGATCCTTCCCTCCACTTGAATTTTTTGAAATAGTTTGAGAAGGGGAGACATTAGCTCTTCTAAAATGTTTGATAAAATTCACTTGTGAAGCAATTTGTTAGTAGTTTTTTGATCACTGCTCCAATTTCATTACGTGTAATTGGTCTATTTGATTCTTTGATTCTTTCTGATTTAGTTTAGCAAGATAGTGTGTTTCTAGGAACATATCTATTTCATCCAGACTGTTGCATTTATTGGCATATAGTTGTTTATAATATTTTTTTACAATCCTTTGTATTTCTGTGGTGTCAGTTGTTATTTCTCCTCATTCATTTCTGATTGTGTTTATTACATCTCTCGTTTTTTTCTTATCATCCTGGTAAAAGATTTGTCAATCTTTTTATCTTGTCAAAAAACAGCTTTTGGATTCATTGATCTTCTGTATCATTTTTTTAGACTCTATTTCATTTATGCTTTCATAGATCTTTATTATTTCCTCCCTTCTACTAACTTTGGGCTTTATTTGTTGGTTTTCTTTTTCAAGCTCCCTTACGTGTAAAGTTGGATTGTTTATTTGAGCTCTTTTTTTCTTGAAAGTCTTATAATCCTATGAATGTTCCTCTTAGAATTGTTTTCTCTGTGTTCCACAGATTTGGGGTCATTGTGTTTCCATTTTCATTTGTTCCAAGGTACCATTGATTTCTTCTCTGATCCCTTTGTCAACTCATTTATCATTTAATAAGATGTTATTCAGCTTCTGTGTCTTTGTGTCTTTTTCCATTCTCTTTTTGTGATTGATTTCTAGTTTCACAGCACTGCAGTAAGAGAAAATGTTTGATATGATTTCAATCTTCTTAAATTTATTGAGATTTGTTTTGTGTCCTAATATGTGGTCCATCCTATAAGGTGTTCCATGTGTACTTAACAAGTAAATGTTGCTTTAGGGTGAAATGCTCTGTAGATATCAATTAAATCTATTTGCTCTAGTGTGTCTTGTAAGACCACTATCTCCTTCTTGATTTTCTATCTGAAAGGTCTACCCACTGAAGTGAAAGAGTGACAAAATTTCCTACTATGACTATTGACCTCTCCCTTTATGTCCATCAAAATTGACTTTATATATTTGGATGCCCAATATTGGGTACATAAGTGTACCCAATACCAGAGGATGTAGAGTTACATCCTCTAGTTGGATCATTCACTTTACTATTACATAGTGCCTTTCTTTGTGTTACTATTGCCTTATTTTTTTTTAATTTTTATGGTTATTACATTGTAGTTTTCCTAATTTTACCCCTTTGCCCTCCCTCACCCAGCCCATCTACTGCTTCCATAGCCAATCTACACACCATTGTCCATGCCCATGTATCATTCAGACATGTTCTTTGACTAGTTAACCTTGGTTGCAAACACTGTTTTGTCAGATATAAGTGCCACTACCCCAACTTCTTTTTCTATTTGCATGAAATATGGTTTTTATCCATCCTTTTACTTTTAGTCTGTGTGTATCTTTTGATCTAAGGTGAGTCTCTTGGAGACAGCATGTATACAGGTCTTATTTTTTATTTAGCTACCTTATGTCTTTTGATTGGAACATGTAAGCCACTTATGTTTGATAAGTATTTATTTATTGCCACTGTATTTTTTAACTGTTTTCCTGTTTTTTATTTTTATTTATTTATTTTTTCTTCTTAAAGCAAGTCCTTTAACACTTGTTGCAATACTGGTTTGGTGTTCGTAAACTGCATTATTCTTTTCTTCTCTGGGAAGTTCTTTATTTCTCCTTCAATTTTAAATGTTAACCTTGCTAGGTATAGTCATCTTCATTATAGATCTTTGCTTTTCATCACTTTGCATATTTCATGCTGATCCCATCTGCCCTGAAATGTTTTTGTTGAGAAATCACATGACTGTGAAATGGGAGCTCCTTTGCAGGTAATGAGCTGTTTTTCTCTTGCAGTTTTTAAGATTCTCATTTTGTCTTTAAACTTTGCCATTTTAATTATGATGTGTCTTGGTGTTGGCCTCTTTGGGTCTATCTTCTTTAGTACTTTCAATGTTTCCAGGATTTATGTGTCTTTTTCCTTCCTCAGATTAGGTAAATTTTCAGTGTTTATTTCTTCAGATAGGTCCTCAGTCCCTTGATCACTCTTTTCTTCTGTTCCTATGATGCAGATGTTGTTACACTTCATGTTTTCCCAAATGTTTCTTAAACTTTCCTCGTTTTTAATTTTTTTTCTGTTCTGCCTGGATGTTTTTTCTACCTTGTCTTACAAATCATTGATTCAAACCTCTGCTTCATCTAACCTACTGTTTATTCCATCCAGTAAGGAAGGGATATAATGTACTCCATTAGGGAAGGATTGTAATTTATTTTAGATATCACATTCTTTATTTCTAATTGGTCCTTTTTATGGTTTCTATGTCTTCTTTTAAGCTCTTGAGTATCTTTATAAACAGTACTCTAAACTTTCTACCAGATAATTACTTGCCTCCATTTCATTTAGTTCTATTTCTGGATAATTCTCTTATTGTTTCATTTGGGGGCTGTTTTTCTGTCTTTACATTTTGGCTGCTTCTTTGTGTATGTTTCTATGTGTTAGGTGGATCTCCAATGCTCTGGTACAGCTCTATGTCACATGCTGCCTGTGCCTGGCCCTAAGCAACCTCATTGGAGCTGTCAGTGATCCACAGCTTGTGCCTTCCTCTGCTGGACCTGAACATTGACAGAAAGAACCAAAGTGTGGACCAAGGCCAGCTTTTACCAACATTGACTTGGAAAAGGCTCAGCTAAAGTCTCAGAGCTCCCAGAGATTTGCCTTTGTCTGCAAACTTTCTTTTAGCTTTGATCTCTAAAATAGCCTTCAGCAGCAAGGCTTAAGCTTCACTGGTAGAAAGATTCCTGTGGGGCTATTGCTTCCTCCCAGGTTGATGTCATATAAAAGGCCTGAGAAAAATGGTTTCTGCAGTATGGGGAATGACTGGGCACAGTATCTTGGCAGCTGGCCCTTCAGCTCTCACCCGAGAACCGCCAGCTCCAGACTTCCTCACTTGACTCTAGTCTGCTCTGGTCTCCCTCTGCTGGAACCCAGGGTACGTAGCTATGAATGAAATTTTATGTATTGGCACTTTAAGAGCCTCTCTGCTTCTCTTTCCATCATCTCTTCCTGGCAGACAGAACTTGCTGCTCTTCACAGCCAGATGCTTTTTGGGTTCCTTTACCAGTTCTGGCATTCTAGGTTGGGAATCCCTGCTTGGTGTTTGAGCCCCAAACTCTCAGGTAGAAACCCAGGCCATTGAAATGTCCCTTTGGAACATCAGTTTCCACCTGTGGTCATTTTTAAAAATCTTGTGATGGTGGTGTGGTATCTTCCATAAGTCCTTGTTTATTCAGGATGATTTTTCTATAGTTTACTCATAATTTTAGTTTGGTCCTGGGAAGAGTTTAGTTTAGCTTTCACCTACTCTACGACCATCTGGAATCTCCCTGTGCTCATATTTTATTGTACAAAGGAAGTCACAGGTTGCACATACTTAAAGGGTTGGAGAAGTTCAATCCTAAAAGTTCCTAAGGAGATCTAAAAATATTTGGTGAAAGCACTAATGGCTGAGTTTTATGCTTCTCATCACTTAATGTTTGGTTCATTGATCTTTCACATGTACATACATACAGGCACACCATCTCAAGGAATAACTATGGAATTCTGTATCCATTCACTCCATTAAATTTAACATCCAGAATGCATTCCTTAGTGATACATAGAGGTATCTTCATCAGAGTTTGATGGCTCAAGACAAATGGCATTTACATTAGTAATGCATTTGGTCTTACTCATATAGAAATATCCTGCCTCGACATGTCAAAATAGATAACTATTCAATTCAGAATAGTTATATTAGTGAAATGGCAGGAGACTGCAGTTTAGTTAAGTATTTGGATTAAGTGCTCCCAGGAAATTCTATTCTCACAATTTTTAATGCAAAATCCAAGTAAGAAGCTTAGTCCTCTCCAGTGACCTCATTATCTTCCCAACGTGTATCTAAGGGAAAGAATGATTTTAGCAATCACTGTCCTGAAGGACTGGTTTAGGCTCTATGAAAGGACCCCTCTTTATCTTTCAGGTCTTTGATTTTCATGGGGTGCAAATATCAGGCCACTGACTTTTCTGTACTTTTTGTCTTCAGGGAAACATCTGAAAGCTTCAGTTTTCAGATATACTGTAATGTAAACTCTGAATTGCAATCTGTAATTCAGACTTTATATTATTTTACTTCATGATAGAGGCTTAAATTTTGGTAGATCATGATTTAATTACTATTTTATCAAACAATGTTTGCTGTTCGCTTCACTTGTGTAACATGAAAATCATTGAGCTATTTTTTTTTATTCCATAGCTACAGAAAAATATAGAAATAAGTAAAAAGCTTCTCCCCTAACTTCTACATTTTGTAGGAGGACTTATCATTTCTTCATGAAGGTTTTATGTTTTTGTTTGTAAAATTATCCAAACAGCAAAACTCACTTTTTGGAATCACTCACTTAAATGGCAACACATATATTGCCGCAATGATAACGGATGTTGGTTTCACATCTAAGAAGCTAGGCCATTATCACAAATTACGAATTTCAAACATTTGGTCATGATGTATGAGAGGTATTTAATATGCAACAAAATAGTGCCTACTATGTAATCCAATAATTTACTCCTATGTGTTTACAAAAAAAAAAAGAAAGAAATGTCTACATGAGGACTTGTACATGAATGCTCATAGCAACTTTATTTATAGTAGCCTGAAACTGTAAAGAATGGAATTGTCCACAAGCAGATAAATAGATTATCATAACTATCTATTTTATGTGCATATAATGTGATGCTACATAGTGATCAAGAACAAGATAATGCCACATGCCACATAATGGATGGTTTTCTGAATATCACACTAGTGGAAAAATAGTTTCCAAAGATTACATACTATATGATAGGATTTATCTAAAAAATGTAAAATTTACAAGTGTATAATGACAGAAAAAATATTGGTTTCTGCCTGGTTCCAGCACTGAGGAGACTGACTGCAAAGCGGCATAAAGAAATTTCTGTTCGTGATGAAAATGTTCTATATCTGGGTAATGGCTGTGGTTCCATAGGTATATATATTTGTCAAAACTCATCAAATTACACATTTTAAATTAGGCATTTCACTTTATGTAAATTATAGCAAACTAAAGTTCAAGAAGAAAAACCCATGAGAAAATATTAAATACTTTTAAGATTGTAATAAATTAATAATAACTACAATCTATATTTCTTTTGACTTAAATCAGAGGAAAGAATAGTGTATAGTTATAACCTGAACTTAAAAAAGCTAAATGGTGAAACTAACTCATTTGATAGTCTACAAAGTAATGGCTTCCGTAATAATCATTATAAAAAATTGTATTTCTAATCAGGATAGAGTATATTGGTTATATACTAGCTCAAATTCTGATAATCATTGTCAAAATTCTAATTAATACACATTCTTGACCCATCTGAGAATTTATCCTCACAAATTGTTTTTCTATAATCAAACTCTTTTAATCAAATTTGTGTCTGTCCTTAATGAATACCTACCTTTTAATTCCATGATAATTTGTAATTAAGAGAGATAAAATAAAGTAAATTAAATTCATCATCATTTATAATTTTATTTTAACACTAGAAGTAATATGTTTTGTATTAAAATAATTGTCATTTTATGAAAACTGGCAGAGTAGCTTTATGAAAGAGAAATATTTTAATTGTATTTGAATAAGCATAGTTTAATCTATATTTCTGTTTTAAATTGAAATGTAACAATTTAGCTAAATTTAAAGTACATCTAAAGTTTTTTATAAAGTTTCTGTTTATAAATTCATTAAGTATACTAAGATTAATAAATCTCCCCATGAAATGTTTAAGAATTAATTATTTGAGTGGGTAGGCTATCTTACTTGCATATAAGATTGCTCAATCAAATGCCTACTGTATTAACAATATATATTAAAATTCTATTTTTTAAGATTTTATTTATTTATTTTTATAGAGAAGGGGAAGGAGGAACAAAGCAAGGGAGACAAACATCAATGTGTGGTTGCCTCTCAGGTGGCCCCACCGGGGACCTGGCCTGCAACCCAGGCATGTGCCCTGACATGCAGTCAAACTGGCACCCTTTGGTTCACAGACCACGCTCAATCCACTGAGCTACACCAGCCAGGGCTAAAATTCTTTATATATAGTTCAACCTGTTTATTATTTAATATTGTAAATGAACCTATTTAATGATTATTTAGTTAATGAATTTTCCTGGTAGTAACATTAATATAATTTTCTATGCAAACAATTGTTTATATTTTATACAAAATTATTGTTACTAAATAAAATGACAAGATTTTTTAGAAAATTTTAAATCTATTATATGTAAACTAGATTTTAAATGTGCTGACTTAAAATTTAATTATTAATTGAAACTCCAAATTACTTAAAATCCTCCTTTGAGTACACATAGTTGTCCTCAGATACCAAAAAACTGACATTAATCCTGTGAAATAAAGGTTCAGAATCAAATGTGATTCTATTGGAGAGATTTTTGACAAGACTTATAAGCATGGCAGTTTAGTTTTCCAGAAAGAACAACTAGACAGCAAAGTCAGAACTCAGTGGATGATAATTTCAATAAAAGTGGGTATGAAAGTTAACACAATTTACCCCCAAATTTCAACAAATGAGAACAAACCACCAATGGCCATACCTCTGCAGTGTCAATGTATTGGTGCGAAAAAAAATAAAGGACAAAAAGACACACTCTGACAGGTTTGTGATCAGTAAACCACCAACATAAGCGACAGATGTTCATGGAAAAGAATGTAACAGGCAAATCTGAAAACAGCAGCTCACCATGAGGACAGGCAATACCAGGTGACCTCAAGATGTTATGGTGAAAAGGACTGAGGGCTGAAGCATTTTATCCTTGTTAACTCTAACAAATTACATGCCTGAGCTCCCTTCTTGGACACATTGATGTGCAACTACAGTATTTCAGGTATTTATTACAGCAGAGCCCCAGTTATCCGTAACAATTTCTATCCTAGTTCAGCCCGCTATAACAAATTATCATAGATGGGTGACTAAAACAATAAACATTTGCTTTTCAAATTCTGGAGGCTACATGTCCTGGGCCAGGGTGCCAGCATGGTTGGGTGCCTGGTGAGGGCTCTTTGCATGATTTGAAGATCATCTCTTTGTATCCTCACACAGCAGGGAAAGAGGGAGAAGAAGCAAACTTCCTCATGTCAATTCCCATTATGAGGGCTTCATCCTCATGGCCTAATTACTTCCCAAAGACCCCATCTCCAAACACTAACACATTTGGGGTACCGGTGTCAACATAACAATTTTGAAGAGACAGAAATATTCAGTGCATAGCAATATTATCTCTCTTCTAATAATGCAACACAGTATGATTAGAGTATAACTGTGTTGACACATCTTATAAATTAATACCTATAGATATTACTTATCAATAATTGTTAGAAAAAAATAAAATATAACCAGACAGGTGTTTCTCATAATTTTGCTAAAGATAATGTATAGCCTTGCTAAAATGTAGAACTAATACTATTTAAAATTAAATTGATTATTTCTCATTCTTCGTATTACATGACCCAACTATAGCAACTGTCTCAATTTCCCAGTCTCTATTCCTTGAAATTTTTTGTCTCTTGTCTTCTAAGTCACTGCACTTGCAGTTTTTCTCTGAATTCTCTGGTACTTTTTCTTATTCTCTTTCGTTGGTTCTCTCTAATTATTTTGACTTCTCAATTTCAAAGGATTCTAGGGACATTTCTTATATTCCTTTACTTACACATTTTTTGTAGTATTATTTAGTTTAATGTTTTTAAATACTATATATTTACTAAGAATTTACAAAACAGTATTAGTGCAAACCTCTCACTGGTATTTTAAGACCAGTATATATAGGTGGATGCATCACACTTAATGTGTTCAAAATGGAGATTTTATCATCTCTAAACTCACTTCTCTCACATTCTGCCTCATACTAATTAAAGAGAATTCCATTTTTTTAGGTATAGAGATAAAAAATGTCAATATCATCCTTGATTACTTGATCCAGGCCCCTTTTTCCTTCATTAAATAGACAAGGAAATTCCAACCATAGGGCTTTTGCATTTACCTGTACATCTAACAGATATATGGAAGTTAACAGAAGCTTCATTACTTTCTTTACATCTTTACTTAAGAGCTTTATAATAATTAAATTCCTTTGCATACATGGTATCACTGCTGTATATTTTTTGATACTTAGGGAGATTCAAACTTCCTGATCTTTTCTTGTTTAATTTGTTTACTTAATTACAATGTAAACTCCATTAAGGTAGGAATTTTGTCTATTCAGTACTATAGCCTGCGCCTTATGCAAAGTGTAAACTTAGTAAATTTTATGTATATATATATATAAACGAGTGGTGATGTGTGAATACAGTACAAAAAGATTTTTAAGAGAAATAATTTTATCATTAACTGGCTATTTTTGAAGGTGGAAATGTGGTGATAGGTAATTAGATATGCACAATGCATACCTAGAACTATAAATATGGAATCCATAGAGATTTTATTTTTTAATTAATTAATTTTTAATTATTTTATTATTGTTCAATTACAGTTGTCTGCATGTTACCCCCATCACTGCTCCCCACCCCAGCCAAACTCACCTCCTTCCCTTGCTTCCTCTCTCTCCTTTGGTTTTGTCCTTGTGTCCTTTGTAATAATTCCTGAAAATCCTTCCCCCATTGTCCCTCACCCCTCCACTCTGGCTATTGTTAGATTGTTCTTAATTTCAATGTCTCTGGTTATATTTTGTTTGCTTTTTTCTGTTGTTGATTATGTTTCAGTTAAAGGTGAGATCATATGGTATTTATTTGTCCCTCACTGCCTGGCTAATTTCACTTAGCAGAATGTTCAATTTAAGTAACATATCACTTATTAAATAAAATATTTACAGACTTTTTTATAGATTCAAGCAGCTAGCAGAATTATAAAAGTGAATAAATATAGCCAAACAATGCCTCCTATTGAATTTATATTGAAACTTTCTTTCTACTAATGATAGAGTTGTTTTTTTATAATAAACAAGATTACCTGGTAGGGAGGATGTGCAGTGTAACAAGAGCTAAATATCAAATATATCCACGAGAAACATAAATCTTTAGAGGAGGTAGAGAAACATAGGATATATAAAATGTGAGGAAAAACATAGTCAAAGAAAAAAGTCACCGAAATTAAATTTTCTGAAGGGAAAGAGAAAAATTGAAGAAGAATGTATTTAGCAATGCCAAATACTGCATGAGGATTAAGTAGGTTGAGAACAAAACCCAGGGATTGAATTTATTGATGAGTACTTCATTAGTATTTGTAGCAAAAGCTCTTTTTATATAGTCATAGAGATAGGGACCAGATTTAATGCATGGGGGAGTGAAGTGGAAATAGAGACATTGACATGAACTGCTTCAGTCTATGAACTTTATCACAAAAGAAAAGAAATAGAGCATAATATAGGGGCAAGATAGTTTGAAATGATAGTTTTTTTTGTCAGTGATAAATTGATTTCCTGGAATCTTGTATTTCAAATGATGGTTTGAACTGTATAGAAATCACTTATTAATAATATAACTTGTTGCAAAGAAGAGAAACTGACAAAAATTTCCATGTGTGGAAGGATAAAATCTAAATCAAATAGTCAGATATTGAAAGACCATTGTGAAACACATATGTTCCAATTTGGAAAATAATCTCACAACTTTTTCATTCTGTAGTCTCTGGAGATGATAGAGATTAGGCAAAAATTAGATTCAGTGAAAGGTTTGTTTCATCAGTCTAGTTTAATGATATGACGGAAGGGCAAGTTTTATAATTACAAGCCATGAAGTTTAAATTAGATAGATGACCACGAACATATAGGAGGTAAGAGACATTGAAATAGTGAGAAGGTAAATAGACTTATGGTCATAGTGAAGTATATTAATTTTCAGGGAGTTAATATGAGAGAGAATGAGCTAGAATGACAGAAGGTTGTGGTCAGAGAGTTGCATCTACAAAATTGCAAGTGTGGAGGGGCTGCTATAGTTAATGCTGACAATTTCTGAATTATGTATTTGTAAGTAAGTGACTAAGGACAGCTGGAGTACAAGAACTTTGACAGAAAGGAATTCAAGGTACTGGGAGTCTGGACTTTGGAAGGATCATATACACCTAGCAGAATGTTCTAAATCAAATAGTCAGATATTGAAAGACCATTGTGAAACACATATGTTCCAATTTGGAAAATAATCTCACAACTTTTTCAGTCTGTAGTCTTTGATGGCTTGTACTACCAAGCCATCAAAAATTAAGGCAACAGTGGTACTGGAAACAGTAGATTGACCTAGGAGTTAAAATCATGAACAACATGGGTGCACATGCAAAGGTGTACAGATAGCTGTAATGGCAAGAGTTAATGAGTAGTGCAATTTTATTATATGACATTCAAAAACTAATTGTGTGTATGTGTGCCTTCCCAAGAAGATACATATATGAGAATGCTAAAATCCAACACAAAAGTCTTAATGATACTGATTCTAGTGAATCAAGGCAGATAGTGAGAAAAAGCTCTAAATAAGAGAGAATCAGAAGGCATTACACTTTTGTTGATATTGAGAGTCCGATAACACAAACAGGTGATGACCAGACTGTATAAATGTAGACCTCTAGGCCACAACTTACAGCAAACTTCCCAGGAAGCCAACCCCCTTATTTACAACAAACAACCTAGGAAGCTAAACTGCTATATATCAGACTTCTATAAATTTATAAAGATATCTCAGGTAACAATTCAGGAAGCCAAGCAATAACTTCTATAGTAATAGATCTGAAATGGCCAGATTAATAACTGATAGCTCCCCAATTTCTGTCCAGTTTTTTCACCATAGAAAGTCAAATATGCACCTATAATCAATCATGTAGGATGCCCTGCCTCTATTTGCCTCCCCAGCTTTCTTATGCCACAACATCATTTTTTTTTTGTTTTGTTTTTGCTATAAAACTTTCTCATTCTTGCCTACCTGTAAGTCCCTGTCAAAACACAAGTGATGATGGCTGACTCACTTGTTTTAGCCTTTTCATACTGAACATTACTAATGAGGGTAGATGCTTTATGGGAGTCATAGTCTTAATATCTAATCCAACTATAATGTTGACACATTTTGATATCAGGGTCTTATTCCATATATAGGTGCAGCATCGTATTCAGATTGATGGAATGGAGGATTTGGAGAAGCTTAATACATTTCTATTTTAGGGTCTTTTCTTTAAATTCTCTGTGTTAACTTTTTATCTTAATTTAAGTTATTGCTTAAACATCGTCTCAGAGTGGCCTCTCTAATGACAACATTAGTACTGAAATGTATCTCCTTTCTCATTCCCAGTGATCATTTGCTATTTCCCTTATCCTGAACTTTTCATTTTTAACATATTTATTATACTTTATATATCTTATATTTTATGTTAATTTCTATTGCAACCTCTCAAACTAGAATGCATCATCTTTATGGGTAGAAAACAATGATTTTTTTTTCTTAACTGGTGAAAATGTATTCCAATGTCCTAGAGCAACACCTGGCTAAAGGCACTTTATAAATATTGTTTAAATAAAAGAAGTAATGGCAATATTTATGCAGAGAAATGTTCTTATGGTGAAAACATTTTCAAGCATGAATTCTATTTTAAATTTCAGGCCCCAATTTGTTGCAATATAAAACATAAAGACTTACTCCTGAGAAGCAATCCTTGGCTGATTTTTCCAATAATTAAGAACTAACATTGAGTTAATTTTAAATATAAATACAATCTAAAATGGTATCTGGATATATGAGCTGATCACTGATTCTTTTTCAGCAACTCCTATGTTTTTATCTTTTAAATTCAGAGCACTAATAATGGCATCTCTCCAGCTCCTCCATATATAATGCAAAGGGTGTTGTTCTAAACTAGTTTTTTGTTTGTGCCAACACCTCTTCTTTCAATGATTATCATTTTTAATGGTCCATTAATAAAAAGTATTTATAAATGTATCCTCTCTGACTAAGAACTCCAGGAGAAAATTTAAAGCTTAAGACAGCAAGTTTTTGAATACTAGTTTTTTTTTACCTAACATTTATAAAGAATTTTAAGCAGTATATATTTTTTTATTTTGTTAAAGACTTTTTTATTTATGTATGTATGTATTTATTTATTTATTTATTGTTTTTCAGTTACACTTTTCCTGCTTTTTCCCCATTGCTCACCCCTACCCTGTACCCCCAATTCCCACAGTCAATCCCCCGCCATTGTCTGTGCCCGTGAGTCCTCCATTCATGTTCATTGGCTTGCCCGTTCCCCTTCTTTCCCTTATTATCCTCCTCATCCCTCTCTGGTCACTGTCAGTTGGTTCTTTATTTCCAAGTCTCTGGTTCTATTTTCCTCATTTGTTTGTTTTATTGATTAAATTCCACTTATAGGTTAGATCATATGAATGTCACAAGCAGGAAACACACAGGAAGGTGGAACAGCCCTTGAAATTCTATGGCGGTGGGGGGAAGAAAGCTTCTGTAACAATTTCCCTAAGACAAAGAGCTTTTACTAACTGAGAAAGAAAGCCTTTGTAGTTACACATTATTTCCAATGGGGAAGGAGGGACAACCTAGAAGTTAGCTGAGGTATATAACCTCTGAACCACAACAGTTGGCGTACTCAGATTAGCTAAGTAGCCATTTGTAGCCTTGGCTCAACAGTATGGAACAAATACTAATGAACTTACTAATAACTTTATTTCCTCTATATGTGGGACATTAGACTAGCCAGGTGCCTGCCTGCAGTGTTCTGTTTGTTTGTATTTCATAAATAAACTTGCTATTTCATTTACACTACGTGTTTCTCTCTTGCTTGAATTATTCTCTTGTGAGTGAGACGAGAACTGAGGCAGGAAAGGAAAGCCTCCTAACTTGTGTCTCTCTTCCCATCCATAAGAGAATTACAAAAATATTAGGAGAAAACACTGGGGAAAAAATCTCTTTGAGTGTTGGTGAAGATTTTTTTGGATTATAGCACCTAAAACAAATGCAACAAAATAAAAAATAAACTTGTGAGACTACATCAAACTAAAATGTTTCTGCAGAGCAAAAGAAACAGTGAACAAAGATTTATAATCATAAATAATTATTTTATTTTTTCTGGAACTTGTTTATTAGGCTGGAGTAAATAATAAGAAGAATAATGAATTTCAGTATGACACTTACACTTATAAACTTTATTCAGGTCTAGAAGGAAATCGAAGAACTATAAAATTCATGTTTTTAATATATGATCATCATATGTACTTCTCTAGCCTGTGAAAATCACAGACTCTTAACAGGTCTTCTCAGCAGTGCTTCTCCCTGGGGGCACTGTGATGCTCTAGCAAACCTGCACTCCACTGGTTTTCAGTGTAGTAGTTTTCCTTATTCTTGGCCCCATGAAAAATGCCCATACACATTTTCAAACGCCCTTGGACTGGGGCTCAAAGATAAAGGGACAGTATGGGTATAAAGGCAATATATTAAGGTATTTCCATAGTTCTAACCAATCTCTGGGGAGAGGCACAGGCCTCATTTCTATGGATAACTCAAAACCTTTTCGACTGGCTAAACAGTTCCACTCATGTTTAACCCTTGCAGGCCTTTCTGGAAGTAACAAGGAAGAAGCAAATTTCTATGACAGCCATAAATTCATGTTTCCTCTACGGCACTTGTGAAAATCAGAGACTGGTGTTAGACCTTCCAAGTATCCCGAGTGAATACACTCTTGTGGAGATCAGACAACAAAGCTGTCAGTAGATGTTGGATGCCCTTTAAATGTATGAAAGAGCCGGTGAGTTGGAAAATGTGGGAATAAAATTCTTCAGTTTTGTCCTTAGATCTTAGACAATCTTGCATTTCTAAGAACTTCAGGGGAACATAGTGATAGTTGACAAGGCAGGATCTAAGAGTAATATTTCAACCTTGTTTTATAAAAAGACCTTGAGACCCATTTCTCCCAGATGGAAAAAAAAATTGTCTAAGAAAACCAATAAACTGTTAAAAATGTCATATTCTTGATAGATTAAGATCCAAAGGCCTTTAAAAGCTGGTGTTGTATTTCCTGTTAGTATAACAAAAAAACAGTTTTTTAAAGATTCATTATCTCCCTCTCAAGAACCACTTGCCCCTATCCCCCAAGAAACCCATAATGTAGAAAATGTGTGGAGTAGAAATGCTGTATTGTGAAAGGAGGACCACAGAAATCCCACTGTACCATTTTAAATTCTTTGTATTTTAAGTGCAGTGCAACTGTTCAAACTCATTGATTTAAACAGTAACATAAATTATTTTTATTACAGTGTTTTAAATAGTTCAGTGATTTAGGAGCCTCATTTATAATTTTAACCATCATTAAATGAGTGGTAGTTATTTAACATATTTTGTTTATATTATTTTAAATATATTTCCATTGACTTTATTTTTAGAGTAGTTTAAGTTTACAGCCAAGTTTAGGAAAAAGTGTAGTGATTCTCCTTGTATCCCATATGCCACGTATGCACAGTCGCCAGTTTTAACATTTCCTGAAAAAAACTGCACGTTTGTTTTAACTGATATGTCATAATCACCTGAAGTCCATAGTTTCCATTATGGATCATTTTTGTGTTGTGTATTCTATGGATTTTGACAAATAAATAATGACATCTATCTGTCATTATGTTTCATAATAGAATATCTTTACTCCCCTAGAAATCCTGTTTCACCTATGCATCCCTCATTCTGGTAACCACTGATGTTTGTATTGTCTGCAGAATTTTTCAGAATGTCATAGAATTGGAATTATACAAAATGTAGTTTTTCAAACTGGCTTCTTTCACTAGGCAAAATGCATTTAAGTTTCCTTGGTGTCTTTTCATGGTTCGATAGCTCATTTGTTTTTAGCACTGAATAACATTCTATGGTTTGGATTTATAACAGTTTATCCATTCACTCATTGAGGGCCATATTGGTTGCTTCAAAGTTTTAGCAAATGTGAAAGAAGCTGATATACACATCCATGTACAGGCTTTTGTAAGGACATATAAGTGTTTAGCTCATTTGGGTAAATACTAAAAGAAAAATTGCTGGATTCTATAATAATAATATGTTTAGTTTTGTAAGCAACCATCAAAATGTTTTCCGAAATGACTGTACCATTTCACATTTATACCAGCAATACCTAATTGTTTTATTGCTTCATATCTCACCAGCATGTGATATTGTTGGTTATCCTGGATTTGGGCCATTCTAACAGGTGCGTAGTGGTATCTTGTTTCAATTTGCATTTCTCTGATGACATAATATATGGAGCATCTGTTCCTATAATTATTTGCCATTTTTATATCTTCTTCAGTGAGGTGTCCTTTAAGGTCTTAAGCTGATTTTAAAATCACATCATATGTCTTTTTAGTGTTGAAATTGAGTTATTTTGTGTATTTTGAATAACAGTTCTTGATCAGATGTGTCTTTTACAACAGTTTTCCCCAGTCTGTGGTTTGTCTTGCTCTCTAGACACTGTCTTTTGCAGAACAGAAATTCTTACTTTTAATAAAGTACACCTCTCCATTTATTTGTTTCATAGATTATGCTTTTGATATTGTATCAAAAATATAATGCCATACTTAAGGTCATCTATGTTTATCTTTTGTTATCTTCTCAATTTTTCTATAGCTTTGCATTTTACATTTAAGTCTGTAACTTATTTTGACTTATTTTTTGAAGGTATAACATCTGAGGCTAAATTTATGTTTGCCTGTGGATACCCAGTTATTTGAGTACCATTTGTTGAGGAAACTACTTTTTTTCCATTGTTTTATGAAAGGTCAGCGGACTATGTGTATGTATGTTTATTTCTGTACTCTCTGCTCTGCTCTATTATTTTTTGTTTATTTTCGAATACTATATTATCTTGATTTCTGTAGCTTTATATTAAGTCCTGAAGTAACACAATGTTAGTTCTGCTACTTTGTTCTTCCTTTCAACATTTTATTAGCTTTTCCAAGTCTCTTCACTCCTCATATAAATTTTATGATAAGTTTATAGATACATTAAAATAATTTTCTGGGATTTTGGTTGGTATTTCATTGAATCTATATGTCAATTTGGGAAGAAATGATATCTTCACAATTTTGTGTTTTCCTATTTAGAACATTTCCTGTCCAATATTTAGCTGTCTATTCAGATTGTCTAAACATGGAATATCTCTACATTATTTAGTTCTTAAATTTTGTTCGTTAGAGTTTTATAACTTTGTTCATATTTATCTTATACATATTTTGTTAGATTTATACATAAGTATAAATTTCATTTATGGGGATGCTAATATAAGTTTTATATATGTATGTATATACATATATATATAATCTGTGTGTATATGTGTATATATTATGATTTAAAACTCTACTTGTTCATTGCTGGTTTATAATAAAGCAATTGACTTTTATATAATTAATCTTGCATTTTGCAACCTCACTAGAGTTGTTTCTTATCTCCGGGAAACTTTTTGTCTATTCTTTTGCAAGTTCTGGATAAATAATCATGCCATCTATGAGCAAAGGAAGTTTTATTTCTTTCTTCTCAATATGTATCTTTTATGTCCTTTTCTTATCTAATTGCATTAGCTATAACATGTATAATGAAGTTGGACGAGAATGGTGAGAGGGGACAGCTTTGTGTTTTACCTTATCTTGGAAAACTTCAAGTTTTCACCATTAACTATGATGTTAACTGTAGGTTTTGTGTAGATATTTTTACTAAGTTGAGGAAGTTCTCCTTTTCTCCAATTTTACTGCTAGTTTATACTATATATGAGTGTTGAATTTTGTCAAATGCTTTTTTAGCATCTATTCATTTACTCGTGATTTTTGTCTTTCATTTGTTTATGTGATATATTATGTTTATTGATATGTGAATGTTATACCAGCCTTGCTTCCCTGGGATAAATCCCACTTGATCATGCTGTATGATCTGTTTAATGTATTGCTGGATCCAGATTGCCCATATTTTATTGTGGGTTTTATCTATATCCATCAGAGATATTGGCCTGTGATCTTCCTTGTTGTTGTTCCTCTAGTTCTTTTAGATTTAGGGTTATTTGAGATTTTTTATCTGCTTTAGGTAGGCCTGTATTGCTATGAACTTCCCTCTCAGGACTGCCTTTGTTGTGGGGCTGGGTACATCCTTCCTTTCCCCAAGGTTTGAACTCTGCTGGGGCAGGGATTTCTGCCTGGCTGTAAATAATCTCAGATGCTCAACTCTTGCCTGTCTAATCCTCAGGTCACTGCCCTTTCAATAGACGTAGTCTCAAATCTCTGTTTTGCGTAGCTGTCAGGTGGCTAGCTGCCCTAGGCTGGGGCTGAGAATTCCCTTTGCTGTGCAACATTCCCTATTCCTTCTGATCTCCCTACCCAGTTATATTTAGTGGGAGCAAACTGCGCTTTCAGTCCTGTTCCTTTGCTAACAAGGTAGCTGCACACAACAACATTCCTGCCAAGCATGCTTCAGATCCCCTTTTAAAAAGTCTGTGACACACCCACTGCAGTATCAAGTCTGTCTAGTTTTTCACACACACCACCTCTTCGAAAAGCCAAAAGTCTTTCACAGTTACAGCTGTCTGCAGCTTGCTTCCACCCAACTGTGGGCAACCCCTGATCCTTTTGGGATATAGAATCCCTCTCTTTCACTCTGGCACTCTCCCAGCTGGCATTTGGCACTGCAGCTATAAACATGCTGCTTGCTGTAAGTGTGTAGCCTGGACTTCTCCAAATACATATATCCTCCCATGTCACTTCCAGCTTGGGCCTGAGGGTTCCCTTCCATGGGAAGGGTGGGGACCACAAAGCTGTGATTTCTGACCAGTCTACTCTGCTGCTGCAGGTGCCGTGCATGGTGTATTTCTCCTTCAACTAATACAATCTCTTTACAGTCTGTTGTAAAGTGTCTTCTGTACTTCTTGTCTTCATACTTCATCTCAGCTAAGATTCCGTTGATTGTTCAGGTTATTTGCAGGAAGATCAGCCAAGGATCTTATTTGGGGGCAACAGCAAGCCAACAGCTCCCACTTACTTGGCCGCCATCTTCTCCCTCTCTCTTCTTTTCTAATATATGTCTTTACTGATATAAATTTGCCGGTAAGCACTGCTTTTGATCTATTCCACCAAATTTGAAAGTTGTGTTTTCACTTTAACTTAGTTCAAATGTATTTTTAAATTTCTTTTGAGATATCTTCTTTTGCTTACATATTGTTTACATATATGCCATTTAATCTTTATGCACTTTAGGGTTTTCCATTTATCTTGTTGTTACTGATTTATAGTTTAATTCTATTGTGGTTTGAGAGCCAAAATATGGTCTATCTAATGAATATGCCATGTCCAGATTCAGATTCAGGAGAATGTATATTCATTCAGCTGCTATTGGATGAAACAGTCTATAGATGTCAACCACCAGTTGACTGATGGTGTTGTTCAATTCAAGTTTGTTCTTACTGACTCCTTCTTTCCTGTTCACGCTCTCTTTTTACCAAAGAGGGATATTGAACTCACCAACTATAATGGTGGATGCAACTGGCTCTCTCCACAATTCTATTACTTTTGCCTTCATGTAGTTTATGTGCTCTTGATAGGCTTACACATGCCAGTCATTGTTATGTTCCATAGATAATTGATCCCTTTATCATTATGTAACACCATTCCTTTTTCCCTGATAACTTTCTTGCTTTGAAGTTTATATGAAATTGATGTAGCTATTCTTGTTTTATTTTGATTAGTGTTTATACTGTATATTTTTCTATATATATTCCTTTTAAACTATGTGTATTTATATATAAAATGGGTTTCTTATAGGCAACGTGTCATTGGGTCCTTTGTTTTGATACACTCTGACAATTTCTGTGTTTTAATTACTGCATTAGATCATTGAAAAAGTGATTATTGAAATAGATTAATATTATACCATATTTATTACTTTTATGATTTGTTCTTGGTTTGTATTTCTATTTTCCACTTTTTTTCTGCATTTTGTGGTATTGACTGAGTACTTTATGAGATTAACTTTTCTATCTTTTCTTAGCATATCACTTTACTTCTTTAAAAAAAATAGTGGTTTCCCTAGAGTTTGCAATGTACATTTATAACTAATTCAGTTCACCATCTTTGCCTCTTTACTATTTTCACTTATATTTATTTATTTTCATTTATTTTTAATTTAATCTTTAATGTATTTTCCATTATCATTTAATCCCCTTATAATCTGCATTCCCAGAAATCACTATACTGTTTTTCATGTCCATGAGTCCTTTTCCCTTTTTGCTCAATCCCTCCACCCCTAACTTCCCACCAACTAGCTGTCATTTGCTCTCCACCCATGAGTTTGTCTCTGTTTTGCTTGTTAGTTCAGTTTATCCATTAAATTCCACATATGAGTGAAATCATATGATATTTGTCTTTCTCTGACTGGCTTATTTCACTTAGCACAATGTTCTGCAAGTCCATCTATACTGTTGCAAAGGGTAAAATTCTGATCATTTTTCTGGTAAAGTAGTATTCCAATGGCTCTCCAGTGTAAATGAATCAAAATTATACTTATTTTTTGTCAGATTGACATATAGTATATTTTTGTGTGCTATAGAATTTTAGCCATCAGTTTATGTGTGCCATGAAATGAAAAAGGTAGAAAGTCAATGTGTTAACATATTAATCACAGTTATTTTAAATTCCAAGTCTAATAATGTTAATGTCACTGGCATAACTAGTTATGGTGCTTGCTCTATGTCTTCAAATTATGTCTTCTACTTTTGGTATGGCTTATAAGGTTTTCTTCTCTCATCAGACATAAGGTACCAGGCAAAAAGAACTGTCATTAATAGGCCTTTAGTAACATGATGATGAGTTGTAGGGTAGGAAGAAATGTTCTATAGTACTGTGATTAGGTCTGTCTTTTAGTGAACTCATACCTCTAAACTATGAACTTCATAATAGTTTCTGAGGTTATTTTTTTCTGGCTTTATTTGGCACAGGAAAACCAGAATGGCTAGAACTGGTCATTTTTCTTCCTCCAGGTCAGTTTGGCTCCAATAAGATTCCAGCAAGTTAGGTTCTGTTTAACTGGTTTCCCTTGCAATTAGGCCTTCTTAGGAAGAAATTAGTTCTCTGTCATATTTCAGAATGGCCCCCTTTGTGCTCCCTTGCCAAAAGCTTCCTTGCCAAGGGATATTTTTTCTCTGATGCAAACTGGGGAAACCCTGTGGATCTCTTCAGCTAAATCTCACAATGTTAATGGGGCTCTCCGCTATAACTAGGTCTTCCTGGAGGAAGTTTTCAACTCTCTTGCTTGTCTATACTGAACCTCCATCAGTTTGTCAATTACAATTCAGGGTTTCTCACCCTGCACTCATTCTCTCACAGGTTCCTGTTCATGATTATCTGCTCAGGTAAATCATGAATCTCTGTATTCTGCCTCTGTGATTTTGGGGACAGCATTTTTCTCTGTCTTCTACTCTCTTATAGTCCCAAAAAGAATTGTTGCTTTTTCAGTCTGTTCAACTTTTTTTTAGTTATGAGAATAACTTAGTAACTTCCAAGATTCATCCATTTGAAATAGAAACTGGAAAAAAGAGTTTAGAGTATTAATTTTGAAATATTATACATATAGAAAAGAAAGATCACAATTACATAATGAAAAACAGCATGTATTCCTATTAATTTAAGAAAATATTAACATTCTGTTTATTTACAACTTTTGTTTAATTTGGTTTGGTTAGTTTTAATAAACCCACAATTCATCCTTGGTGTAATCATATAAAACCTACCAGCTGCAGTAAGCTCTATAACATGATTATCTAATCTTGGATACTCTGAAATGAAGCCTGTAGGAAAAGGTAACTCTGAAGTGGATGTGATGATATACTGAGAGAAGAATAGAATGATGCTCTTTTCAGCTCAGTAGAAATAGTGTACTATTAATTGGAGGAATAGATTATGACATAATGATGTGGGCTACACATCCAGATGTGTTTGGCTGGCCAGACATATGAGATCTGTATAGAATAATCCAGCCAGTGTTAATATAATGAGAACGATTTGCCTAACATTCTTGTAACCTGGCAGCCAAGAAGAGTGGACTGGAATGCAAATGTATCAACCGTGATGACTTCACAGTGTTAGTCAGTGGAGGCATTAGATACCATTGAGTGAACGTGTTTACAGTGTAGCCTTCACATTCAAAATGATTAAGCAGTAGAAAAATGAATATGCATCAAATTTTGCATTAATCTTGAACATCTCTCCACAGAAACTATTCATATGATTCAGAAGGCTGCAGATATGGGTAACTGGTGATTGGCAGCTTCATCATGAAAACACACCCACTCATGCATCACATCTCTTACAGAGTTTTTTGGCAAAGCATCAAATCATCCAGGTGACACAGCTCCTCTACAGGCCAGATTTGGCAGCCTGAGAATTCTGGCTTTTTGCAAAACTAAAATCACCTTTGAAGGGAAGAGATTTCAGACAGTTGATGAGATTCAAGAAAATACAATGGGGGAGCTGATGGCAATTGGGAGAAGTATGAGAGGGCCCGTGGTGCCTACTTTGAAGAAGAGTAAGTCATCATTGTCCTATGTATACCCTTTCTTGCATCTTCTTGAATAAATGTCTCTAATTTTTATATTACATGACTGCATGCCTTCTGGACAGTCCTCATATTTGCCTCATTTATGTGAAGTCAGCACAGCTACTTAAATCTTTTATATCAACCATACATACCTTTATCATCCATAGAAAGTATTTCTTATGTATATTACACTGAAATACAAGCTTTTTGGAACACATACTGATAATGATAATTAAAACCCTTCTAATGGTAATCTGCCACTCAAAAATCCTGTATTAAAGTTAAATTATTATACTCTAAATAATTTATCATGTTCTATTTTAATTGAATTATGTGAATACAGATAAGACAGCAATTTCTACAATATGCATCCTTAAATAATTTATAGCTATTCATAGTAAATTACAGATAAAAATTAGTAGAGATTTCTACTAATCTGTTTTCCATGTCCACAATGTATTTGCATGTCCACAATGAGAGAATAGGGCTTTCTTTTTTTCTAGAAATGTTTTCTTACTAATATTTTAATTATAATTTTTAGATACCCAATGGGGGTGAACAACTACTGATGTGTTTTCTCTTCTGGACTCATCTTTTGTAAGTTTATTTCATTGACCATCTTCCTTTTTGTAGTCATTCATATATTGATTTGCAAAAATTGTTTATATATTCTAGATACTAATTCATTATTGGCTGAATAATTTGGAAATGTCTTCTTATATATACCTCAACTTCTTTTTTACTTAAGTTATTCTCTTTTATTGTGTTCAATGTTCAAATACACCAATATTTTTCTTTATGATGTACAGCTTTAGTGCCATGTTTAAGCAATCTTACAAAACACCATTTAACTTTCTTTTTGTGGTATTCTTCCATACTGTCTTACCATCCAATTCTCCTGAGATCAGATGTGTCTCAAAATCCTCAATTTTGTACAATTTAGTAAGGTAATACTGCAGATATATTATAAATTAGACTGCATCCTCGGTGTGACCAAGGGCAACACAATGTAATAAAACTAATTAAAATTTCTCTAGTGAAAAATATGAATATTCATGCTACACAGGTAAATACTCTAAATTATCTCACATCATTTTATGTTGGACTTGTAACCTAATAAGTTTAGGTTAGATCTGATTTTTCCATAAAATTTGTTATAAAACACTTTAAATTTCAAAATTACACTCAGGAATAAATTTAAAAGCAAATATGAAAGAAGTGTACACCGAAAATTATACAACATTGTTGATGAAAATTAACAAATACCTAAAATATTGGCGATCCTTACTGTGTTTATGAATTCAAAACTCAGTAAATAAGATTCCAATTTTTCTCAAATTCACCTGCAGACACAAAGCAGTTGCAATCAAAATCCTAGCACACGTTTTAAATATATAGCAATTCTCCAAAATTTATATGAAAAACAAAAAATCTGTAATGTCAAAAATATAATAAAGATCGAGACAGAAATTTTGGAAGATCTTATTTTTAATCTAAGTGTAAGTTAGTATAGTCAAGACAATATTTCATTGACGTAATATAGCCATATATATGTATAAATATATATTGAATCAACATAATTAAGAAATAAACCAACATTATTTGGTTATTATTTGCAACAACTAATATAATTTATGAATCAAAATATAGTCTTTTCAACACAAGGCACTGAAAAACTGGATATCTGTATTAAAAAAATAATGATGATGAAATTTACATCAGACAATATGGACCTAATCCCCAAAACTAAAGTTATATTTCTATTAAAAATATAGGAAAATTCTTGTTAGCTTGTGTTAGGCAAAGATTAATTTAAATAGGTACAAATAACATTAATTATATAAGGAAAAAAGGCATAGTATAAACTTCATCAAATTAACACTTTTGCTCTTCCGAAGACACAAACAAATGAAATATAAGCAACAGAGTAGGGAAAATATTTGCAATTCATATGTGCAATTAAGTCTTTGTATACAGAGTATACAGCACGAGGCAAAAGTAGGTTCAGAGTTGTTTATATGGAAAATAATATAATAATTAATAAATAATAATAATAATACAAGAATAAACTGTGTTTTACTTACTCACAACTGTATACCTACTTTTGCCCAACCTTGTTTAAAGAACTTTAAAAATCCAATAAATAAGAAAAGGAAAAATCATTGAATAGTTGAAAAATTCAACTGACAGACACCTCAGAATGAGGTAGATTTTTGGATGTAAATGTTTGTACCTTGATCATGGAGTAGTTACAAAGCTATCTCTGAATTTCAAAATACTTAATCTATACATATAAATTGGTTAAATTTCATTATTTGATAAATTTATCTCAATAAACCTAGGATAAAATCAAATTAAAGAAAATATTTGTAATAATAATTAAAAGCATAAAGTTTACAGCATAATGGTTAAATAACTGTCTGAAAAAAATTCAATATTCTCAATATCAAAAAAGAGAACATCATAGTAAAATAATCTTAATTGCTCCAATCAGATACTGAATGTATTCTTTCACAGAGTACCAAGTAAAAAATTCAGGCTTGGCACCATGAGCCTAAAACTTAGATTTATTTTCTGGGGTGTTTGCACAGTATCAGTCAAGCAACTTGTTTTTTGAATTTGGTATAGATTTAATTTGGTTAGTGAATGTCTAATCTAGATTTTAGATAATTTCTTTTCCCATGTGCACTGATCCCTATGGCAATAAATGAATAAAGGCTATTTCACTGTTTGAACACCTCTAATTTAAAGGAACTTAATCAACCCTCTTCATTGAAAGATTCTGGACTACAATTATAGCACTAATGTCTAGCTGTCGGTTCTTTTCAGACCTAGTAGCAGAGAGTAATTGAATCCCATGTATTTTCAGTGGAAATTGCTTCATGACTGGAGGTGACTTTTTCCCCCTTAATCATTTCTTCTGTATTACCATGTAATTGATAGTGCATAAAGGACTTTTTGGCTACAGTATTCAAATGTGATAACCTCCTGTATCTGGACACCCTATGAGTTTAAAAAAGTAAATAATTTGTAAGAATTTAGCAATGCCAAAACTACATTTAATAGTAAAAGGGTCACAGAATGATTGGAACATGATCCTTGATATTTATATAATTTGATTTTTAAGAATTCATCATATGCTGGGAAAACATTATTTCTGAAATCTTTGAACTTTGACAACTATTTTGTAATCTCATGCTTTAAAGACTTCCATTGCCATAATCAAAATAGGTTCTTAATAGTAGACTATAACATTTATTATATTTTTATGCTATTGCCATCAAAGGATTTTAGTAGGTCTATCAAAACTTCACTGGAAAGCATTATGCTAAGCAAAATAAGCTAGGCAGTAACAGATAAATACCATATGATCTCACCTTTAACAGGGACCTAAGCAACAAAACAAACAGATAAGCAAAATATAACCAAAGACACTGAAATAGAGAATAGACTGACAGTGACCAGAGGGGAGAGGGGAGGGAATTTCAGGGGAACAGGGGAAGGGTTTACAGGAACAAGTATAAAGGACACATGGACAAAAACTAAGATGGTTGGAAATGGGAGGAGAGTGGGGAGGACTAGCGGGGTGAGCTGGGATGGGAGTAAAAGACAGAAAACTGTACTTGAACAACAATTTAAAAAAATTAAAATTTAAAATAAAAAAAGTTTACTGGGCCTTTTATAGAAAATTCAAAATAATGACAGGTAAATATAAATATCATAAAACTTGTGTTTATATATCCTAAGTATATTTTAATATAAGTTTATAATCTAATATACATACTCATTCATATATTTTTAATTTTAATATTTATGACTGATCCTTAATTAAGATACTAGTATAATTATATCAAATATAGTTTAATTTTATCCCAATTATCCTCTAGTGCAGTTACTTATTTCTTTCTTAGTTACTCTAAAATTTCACTTTCCATCCCTTTATATTCAACTAATGCAGTTAGTTCCTCTGGCTCATCTTATTTCTTCTCTAAATTCTATTATTAAATGCCTATGAAGTTACAAATATAGGTGCTACTTGCAAGTGGGCTAGGGATATAAAAGTAATTTAGTGGATTTTTAAAATAATTTTTATTCATTTTAAAGAGAAAATGGGATGGAAGGAGGGAGGGAGAAAGCAAGAGAGTCAGAGAGAGAGACAGAGGAGAAACATCACTATGTTGTTCTACTTAATTATGAACTTATTGACTCTCTTTTAATTATACTTTATTAATTATGCTATTACAATTGTCTTGAATTTGCTCCTTTGCCCACCTCCAACCAGCACCTCATGGTCACTGAGGCTGTCCCTTTACCATTGTTCATGCCCAAGTGTCATATGCATAAGTTCTTTGGCTACTCTATTTCCGATACTGTACTTTACATCCCCATGGCTACACTGTGACTGCTTCTTTGTACTTCTTAATCCCTTCACATCTGGGGGAACCATCAAAATGCTCTCTGTGTTCATGATTCTGTCTCTGTTCTTTTTGTTTGCTTAGTTTGTTTTTGGATTCAATTATTGATATGTATTTTTTGCCATTTTATTATTCATAATTTTGATCTTCTTTTTCTTAAATAAGTCCCTTTAACATTTCATATAACAGTGGTTTGGAGATGATGAACTCCTTTAGTTTTTTTCTTGTTGGGGAAGCTCTTTTTATGCCCTTTGATTTAAAATGATAGCTTTGCTGAGGAGAGCAATCTTGGCTGCAGATCTCTGCTTTTCATGCTTTTGAATCTGTATTGTCAATCCCTCTAAAGCTGCAAAGTTTCTTGTGATTGCTGACAGTTTTATGGGAACTCTCCTGTAGGCAACTTCTTTCTTTTGCTGCTTTAGAGACTCTCTCTTTATCTTTAACCTTTGGTATTTTAATGATGATGTTTCTTGGAGTGGGCTTCTTTGCATTCATCTTGTTTGGGACTCTGTGTGCTTCCTAGACTTGGATGTCTATTTCTTTTACCAAGTTAGGGAAGTTTTCTTTCATTATTTTTTTTCAAATAGATTTCAAATTTGTTGCTTTCACCATTCTCCTTCTCTCATCGCTATGGCATGAATGTTGGACCTCTTAAAGTTGTACCAGAGGTTGCTTACACTATCCTCATTTTTTAAAATAATTTTTTGTTGTTATGATTGTTTTTTTTTGTTTATTTATTTTCCATATCATTGATTCGGTTCTTAGCTCATCCACTTTAATGTTTTTTCTCTGTAATTTTTTAAAATTTCAATTAGTATGCACCCTTCATTTCTGGCTGGATATTTTTTATGCTGCTGAGGTCCTCACTAAGTTCTTTGAGCATCCTTATAACCAGTGTTTTGAACTCTGCATCTGATAGATTGATTCTATTTCCTTTAAATCTTTTTCTGGAATTTTGATCTGTTCTTTCATTTGGGCCATGCTTTTTTGTCTCCTCACTTCAGCAGCCTCCCTGTGTTTGTTTCTATGTATTAAGTACAGTTGCTTTGACTCTGTGTCTTAGTTGTGTGGCCTAATGTAGTAGGTGTCTTATAGGGTCCAGTGGCATAGCCTCCCCTATCACCCAAGTGGGGTACTGGAGGTGCACTCTTTGTGTGGGCTGAATACTCCCTCCTCTTATAGTTGAGTCTTGGTTGCCATTGGCAGATCACTGGGAGAAATTTACCTGGACCAGTCAGCTGAAAGGATTGGCTGTGACCACATATCACCAAACTTTGTCCTCCATGGAGGATCACATATGCAAGAGCAAGGTGGTGTAACCCAATGCGGTCTATAATGGTTCAATGTGTGTACTGGCCCTGTGTTTTCCTGCATGGTGTAGGCTAAGGTCAGACCCCACCTGTTTTCCCCAGGGCCACCCTGCCTGAGCTAAAAGCAATGAGATGGCTGCTACTGATGCTGGATTTTGCAGTCATAACAACAACAAAAAAATGATTTTAAAAAAGGAGGATAGTGTAAGATTCCCAGGCAAAACCAAGCTCTGAATCAAGAATGACTACTGTTAGTTCTGTGCCTGAGGTTCACTGAGACCAAATGTTCCTTGTTTGAGAGGATCTAGGAAGTTGTGAAGCATGAGCTAAGACCAGCTACTCACTGATACGGAAAAGTAATTTGTTTGGCCTATAAATTGGGTGGAGCAGAGTCTCTGGGGATCTCCAGGGCTGGTTAAATAGTGTTAGCCACATCGATGGTGTCTCACATATGGCACCAGCTTGCATGATCTGGGGCAGAAGGGTTTGGAAAAGGGACAATGACCTCTGCTAACCTTGATACCGAACATTTCTGTTTCTCTATGTATGCCACCGGTGCCTTTTCAAGATGCTACGCTGGTACTATAGCTCAGAGGGAGTGAGTCTGAGTAGGTGAGTCTGTGTGTGGATTCTTTAAGAGCTTGGGGCTCCAGAAGTTTATTTTACTGACTTAATCCTGACTGGTTTTTGCACCCAGAAATTGTGGGGACTTATCTTTCTGGCACTGGAACACTGCGGGGTCTGGCTGGCCTGGGGTGTTGTGGGGCTGAGCCTCCTTGCACCTGAGGTCTCTCTCCTGAATTTTTATCCACCACACATGGATGAGCGGCCAGCCTGTTTTGCATCTGCTTCCCTCTTATTACTCTGGATGGATGTGAGTTCTTTAATTCCATAGTAGTCAGACTTCCAGTCGACTCTATTTCTGACAGCTTTGAGTGATGATTATTCTATATTTTAATTGTAATTTTGATGTGGTTGTATGAAGAACTGAGCCATGTCTACCTATGCCACCATCTTGACTGAAGTCTGGTTGATTCTCGTATGTGCCCTGTCTGGTGATTGAACTTGCAATCTTGGCATATCAGAATGATGCTCCAGCCAAGTAAACTACCTTTCCAGGCCTTTTTGCACTATTTTCCACTGTACTCTATGAACTTTTCTTTTAAAATATTAATGACATTTATAAATAATTTTATACATTTACATTTACTTTGAATTATACGAATACCCTCTCCCTCCAGTGGAAAATTCATATATTGAATTTGAAAAGTTACCTTCCTCCATGGTGTAAATTTAGGGGGATTTAATAAGTTTTGACATAGCTCTTCTTTTCCTCTTCGGGATTTCATTCTTCAAATGTATTAGGATAAGTAGCAAGACTAGAAAAAAACAACAAATACATTTTTCCTTAATTCTCTCTTGTGATAATTCACCCTCTGTTTCAGTCTATTGTTTTTATGGCCAACAATTAGTGGTGTGACATTGGCCCAAAGCTGCAGTCCCCTCATGTGTATCTGGGTAAAATTCATTTTACAGTGGTGAATATTGGAAATATGAAGTTATTATATATTAATTATTATACTATTTTCCATACAAACAACTATAAACCTATTTTTGTCCCACAATGTATATATATATATACATGCATATATACATGTATACATACGTATATACATGCATATATACATGTATACATACGTGTATAAATGGCTCAAGTTCAATATTGTTCACAATTTCTTTCAGTTTATGCTTCTTTATTGTAGTGAACCCCTTTTCCACATTGGTGGCAGTAAAATAAAGAGATTTAATCTCACTGCTTTCTGAAATAACATTGTGATTCTTACAAAACTCACATATCTTTACCACTCTGGATGATGAGTATTGGAGTCTGCTCTACTACCATTTTCTCATTGGACTTCTGGCACTAAACTACATAATATCCTCCCTCCCTATGTTGTTTCAAGTAGCTACACCAATATTCCCCATATATATCTGCTTTTATAGTCACTCAGTCTTTTCTTAGCCTACATTCAGCAGAAATTGATACTAATGAAAACTTTGTGTATGTGTATGTGTGTGTATATTCTCTTTACTTCTGAAATACCATGAGTTCTTGAACTTTTTCTCAAATCATGGCCATACATGCTGAGCTTTTTAAAAGTACTTATCTCCCTGTTCCCATATTCTTGTTTCTTAATGTCATTTAGGGATATTTTCTAGGTAATCTTTCCTTCTACTCTACTTACTATAGACATATCTAATAATTTCAATAATATTTTTATGATAACAAACCAGGTATCTATCATGTAACTGATATAAGTTACAAGCAGTTGTTTCAACTATTATTTTCTTTAATCAACTAAGATTTGAAAATACTGCCTTCAGATATTTAAAAAAGTACATCTATGTGTACATATAAATACATGAGATTACATATACAGGTATAAGTATTATAAAATATTTATTATAAAATTATATAATCACTCAATAGAGGCAGAAAATATATTTGACAAAAATTTAATATCAATTTATGATAAAAATGTTTGTAAATGTGGGTATAGAGTGAACATACCTCAATATAATTTATAAAACATACGTGACAATCCCAAAGCTAACATTATACTCAATGGTGAAAAGCTGAGAGGTTCTCCTCTATAATCAAGAACAGGAAAACGATGTCCACTTTTGATATTTTATTTTTCATAGTATTCAAATTTATAATTAGAGCAATTAGGTGAAGGAAGGAAGGAAGGAAGGAAAGAAGGAAGGAAGGAAGGGCAACCAAATTGGAAATGAAGAAGTAAAACTGTCGTTATTTCCAGATGACATGAAGTTATATAAAAAAAAAAACTTAATATGCCACAAAAAGTGTGTTCAAATTAATACATAAATTCAGTGAAGTTGCAAGATATAAAATCAATATAGAAAATCTTTCTTTTCTATACACTAATAACACACTTATCAGAAAGAGATATTAAGAAAACAGTCTAATTTACTATTGCATCAAAAATTATGAAATATCCAGGAATAAATTGAACCAAGAAGGTAAAAGACAAGCACAATAAAAACAGATGCTAATAAAAAATTAAAAAGACAAAAACTGAAAAAAAAGTTCATGCTCATGGATTAAAATATTGTTAATAAGTCCATAATTTCCAAAGAAATACAGATTCAATAAAATCCTAACCAAAATGGCTGTGGGTTTTTCTTATAAAAATAAAAAATCTAAAATTTGTGTGAAGCCAAAAAAAAAAAAAAAAAAAAAAAAAAAAAAAAAAAAAAAAAAAAAAAAAAAAAAAAAAAACAAAAAAATAAAAAAAAAAAAAAAAAAAAAAAAAAAAAAAAAAAAAAAAAAAAAAAAA
>PVIA01010058.1:0-27347 GCA_004024845.1 Tonatia bakeri
GGCTTGGCTGCACCCCTCTGTCCGGTGCCCTGAGCCTTGTCCTCCCGCGTCCCCACGTTGTCCCCTTTCCTCCCACTGTCTCACTGTAAGCCCATGTCTTCCGCCCCCCCTCCTGGGCACCAGGACACACCACCTCCTCCTGCCGAGTATGGAGACCGGCGCTGGTCCTCTCTGGAAACACCCACAGCCCTGGGGTTGGGCCCCGCACTGCGTGCAGGGTATGACCGGAGAGCAGGGGCCTCCCAGCCGGCTGCTGGTGCCCCGTCAGGGCCCGGGATGGGTCAGGGTGGGCGCCTGTCCCCCCACCTGCAGCCCTGGGCTGCCACTGCCCTGCCCAGGCCCCTCCAGGCCTCGGGCCGCATGCGAAGGGCCAGGCGGCGCAGCAGGGCCATGGAGGGGCCAGCTGTGGGAAAGCCCCTGTAATAAAGCTGTTCATAAAAGTGAAATGGTGCTTAAAGGCTCTGTCTCCGCAGGAATCGGATTTTATGTCCCTGTGTGTCTTGGAGAAGCCGGCGCCTCTGGCCCACCCACGGTGTGGGCATGGAGTGTCGGTCCCTGGGGCTGCATGGATCCTGCCCTGGTGAGAGAGAGGCTTTCTGAGCTGAGAGGTGACCCCAGCGGAAGGGGACCAACTCTGTCCTGCTACTCCGGGGGTCCTACAGGCCCCACACACCGCCCCTGCACCCCGAATGTGCCCCCTCTGGCCCTGCAGCCCCTGTCCCCCCACCTCCCTCCTAAGGGCCCTGGTGGGGCAGGGAGATCTGACTCCAGGTCAGGCTGCAGAGCTGGACGCTGGCAGACCCCCACCCCCACACGCCCCAGGAGGCCAGGCGAGGGCCCCACGGTCCTCGTTCCTGCACTGCCGGGCACTGCACTGGCCCCCTGCCCCGAGCGTCTCCTGTCCCTGCACCAGAGCACCTCCCGGGAGGAGGGGCCCAAGCGCCGCTCTAGCGCGGGGTGGCTCTGTCCAGGCGTCAGAGAAGGTCGTCCTGCCACCAGCCCAGGGAGCCCAGAGTGATGGCCGCTGTCTCGGAGGGCGGGGGGGGGGAGACGCTGAGCATCCAGGGTGGGAGGTCTCGATGTGCCAGCCCTCCCCCAGGGCCCATCGCCCCTTGGCTCAGGTGAGCAAGCCTGGTGGGCCGCAGGGGCTGCCCTCGGGCCTGGTGCTGGGCAGGGCAGAGCCTGGGGCCGCTGCTGCCTCAAACCCCAGGGATCCACAGGCCCAGGCCAGCTGGGTCCTCTGTCCTCACAGGGAAAAGGTGGAAGTGGGAAGGATGCACCTGTGGGCAGGTGAGTGGGGCCAAGGCAACCAGGAACCCTCATCTGCACCAGCCTTCCTGAGTTCATCCGGACCAGGGTGCTCATTCACCCTGGGGACCTGTCTGCCAGGGGACCAGACCCCCCAAAGCCCAGTCACCCAGCCGCATGACGCCCCCACAGGCCCGGCACCGAGTGCACCTGCCTCTACCTCCGCGCGCTCCGCTTCCCGGCGGATCCACCGGGAGGCTCCTCGACTGTGCTGTGATTTACAAGGCAGCTGGAGCGCAGGGTATTTTCAATAAAAATTAGGTACAAGCAGATAGAGGGGATTAATAGTTATATTATGATTTTATAGTTCTCACACACAGTGGCACGGTGAGACAATCAGAGCACAGCCATTTCAGGCAGATAAAATGGGGCATTTATTTTTAATGGAAAGAGAATTTCAGGGCTCACCCAGCCGTGGAGAGAGCTGCTGAGGGCCGTGCCAGGTGGGACAAAGCAGTGGCTGGAGTCAGGGCGTCTGGAAGGAGCCCCCTGGGGTCGGGGTGGTCCCCTGGGCTCTTCTGGAGGGGACCACAACGGGGGGGACCGTCAGCCCAAAATCAGAGTGGCGTGAGGTGCACCCGAGCGAGGGGCCCAGGGTGGAGCCTGGCGGGCGTGGGCAAGGCGAGCTCTTAAACACAGTGGGTGCCCGTTGGAGCCCGGTGAACAGTGACTGGATGCCGAGGCCCACAGGCCTCCTCCGCTCTTCCCCAAGGAGCCAGCATTCACCGTCACCTAATACCCTCCCTGACAGCTTGGCTGGGACTGGGAGCCAGCCCAGCCGCTGGCAGTGGTGGCCCTGGTGCTACCTCGCCAACGCCTCGCTGGGGGAGGCCCTCCCCAGGCTCCCAGAGGCTCTGTCTCTCCAGGACCCGTCAGGCTGCCACCAGAGGCTCAGGACTCAGAAACCCACCTCAGGTGGAGAGAGAGCCGACCAGCCTGGTATTCAAGCCTCGGGGCAGCTGGAAGCCCGCTGGCATCACCTAGGGGGCGCTGGCCTGCAGGGGATGGGGGTAGCAGGGGGCAGGCTTTGGAGAGGCGGGGGGCCAGAGGGGCAAGGCGACACCTGCCTGTGTTGCACCCGAGCTCCTGACTCCAGGGCTGCCCTCGGGCCCCAAGCCCCTGAGCATCCCCTCATCCCACCCATGGCCTGAGCAGGCATCCCCCTGCCTGTCCCAGTCCCCTGCCTCGTGGGCCCTGGGTGAGGGCCAGGCTGGGCCTGTGGTGAGCACAGGATGCCCCCACCTGCAACCCAGGGGAAGGGGCCAGGTATTTCCCAAAGGGGCTCCCAGCCTAAGCTCAGCACCAAGAAAGCCCAACTCAAATCATGGCCAAGGGCGGGGGAGCTAGGCAGGGGGGCCAAGCAGGTGGGGGAGATGGGAGGGCCCAGGAGGGGCCGGGAGGGCCAGTGGGTCCTGGGAGCCCAGGGCTTAGCCCCCAACGACCACCTCCCCCAGCCCAGGCAGGGCCACAGCCCTGGCAAGCACCCAGGAGATGGCCCCCAGCAGGAAACGGTCACTACGTCCAGGCTGGTCACTCACCCCGGAGAGGAGTCTCTCTGACATGGCCCAGCCCCAGCACCCCCAGAATCTTCTGGAACCATGGGAAAATACAGACCCTCCTCTACAGTGGCCAGTCCTGAACCTGGCCAGGGGCTCGCAGGGGACAGCAAATGAACCCTATGTCCTCCCGCCAGGAACAAACAGGGGACTGTCCCCTCGGAATCCTGTGGACGGTGGCAGGTGCCCTGTGCCCAGAGGTTTGGAAGGCCCCCATTCTGGGTATAATCCCCACCCCCACCCCCACCAAGACTCTCCGTGGTGCTGGGGATTGGGTGGGGCTCCTCCTATGGTCAACCCCAGGGACCCTGCCAGTCACAGCTCACAATCTGGCCCCCAAATCGCACTCGGTGCGCCAACCTCAGAGCAAGACTGAGGACCCAGCCAGCTGCAGCCGGGTGCCTGAGGCCACCCCCACGGGCACACCCAGCACCCGCCCAAGAGGGGCTCCCCCCAGCCCAGGCCGGCCTCTGAGGACCAGCCCCAGCTGCGCCCTCCACGGGGGCAGCTCACAGAGGGTGAGCGGGGTGGGGGGTGGGGCCCACCTGCGCAGTGCGGGCGGGGCGGCCCATCCACAAACACAGCAAGACCCTGGGGGCTGGCCCCCACCCTGGAGGTGCGCGAGGAGCTCCCACTTTCTAAATCACACAAATTAATTTGGGCTGAGAGGGGCCCCGGCAGGCAGATCGCAGACTTCACAGCAGCTGACAAATCACTGGCCCTTTAAGAAGACAGATGATTCCTCGCTGCCTGGTTCATTATGCATGCGCTTTTGTTAGGCCGTGTTAAATATGCACTAGCTGTGGGTTTGCACCCCAACCTGCAGCCTTGTTGGGGTGGGGCCAGCAGTGTGCCCCCCACTGGCCGGCACCCAGGGACCGCTAACCTGGAGCCCACCATGCAGCTGTCCCCTCAGGGCCGGCAGCTGTCACCGCCTACTGGACAGCTGGACATGCTCCTCGTCCACCCAGGACCCAGCCCCGTGCAGAGCTGACCTGGCTGCCGGCCACGGAGCTCCCCAGCCTCCCCATACCAGAGCCAGCCCCTGGGTGTCCACGTCCAGGGGCCTCTGTCCCCCGGCCCTCCAGCCCCATCAGGCCTGAGCTTCAGGCCTCCCTTTCCCGACCAGCCCCTCTGTACCTTCCCTGTAATCAGGGTACATCTCCCCCAGGAGGCAGGACCCCCACCTCCTGCCTGTCCTCCTCACCCTGGGGATTCAGAGGGGGGACACCTTCCTTACTGAGGGCCACACCCAGGCTGCCCCGAGGCCACAGCCCCGACTCCCAGCCTCGCTCTCAGGGTCCCCACACATCCCCGGGGTCACAGTGGCCCCACTCCCTGTGCAGAGAGAGCGGAGCCCTCCGAGGACCCCTGTCTGTGCTCCGGAGAACACTGTCCTGGAAACTGAGTGAGGGGCCAGAGAAGACCACCCTCCTCTGGGCCCAGATTTCCCCCCGGGGGCCGGTGTGGCCGGTTGTCCCTCCCCTGCGGCCCCCTGCCCACCACCCCAGGTGCCTCCTTTCCCCTGGGACCCCCAGCCTCCTTCCTTCCCTCACAGTGAGCGCTCACCAGGCACCCCAGGCCCTGAAAGGGGGTCTTTCCGCTCCTCAGCCCCCAAGGCCAGAGGAGCCCAGAGACGCCTGCATCAGATGGGACACCCTCGGTGTTCTCCGCAAGGTCAACCGGGGCACCGAGCTGACTGCTGAGGGGGTGCTGGGCCGGCACAGGGGTGGATGCCGGGCCGGGCACTTGGGTGCCGAGCGGACCCCACACACGCCCGTGCGCTCACTTTGGAAACTGCCGGTTCAGCAGTCTGGCTAACTGCCTGCTCGCGGTGGCCTTATAGCTGTCCACACTCATAAATCAGCCTGGGATTTGAATAAGCGCTGGTGGCAGCAATTTCTCAGGCGTGCCCCCCACTCGCGCCGTCCAGGAGGGCATGCTGGGTCGTGGGTGGGTGGAGAACAGATGAATTGAGATGGCTGGGAGCACCGGGCACCACAGCAGCCTGTCCCCCGGGAAAGGGGCGGGTGTCTGGGAGTGACGGCCACTCGGCCCACTTGCTGTCCCCGCTGAGGCTCCCGCTGCATCGGCGCCCACACCACAGCCCAGGCCCCAGCAGCTGGCCCCCCTCCGGCTCATGACTTGGGCTCAGAGACGTGACCTGAGCTGCTTGTGGTCTCACAGCTGGTGGCAGAAAGGCCAGGGACCCCGTCTGCATGACACAAGCCCCATTGCGGGTCCCCTGCCTGCTGGGCCCTGGAACCAGATCAAGCCACCTGGTCCCCTGAGCACCAGCCCCCCCCTCCCCGCCAGCTCTCGCAGCGATGATAGACAACGAGGGAGAAAGAAGCCAGCGTTCCCCACGCCCTCACAGCCCATGCTCAGCCCAGCGTCCCCAGCAGCTCCCGGACACGGACCCCTGACGGGGACAGCCAGAGCCCACAGGGCCCTGGGCAGTACCAAGACCCAGGAAATTCTAGGTGGACACCCTGAGGCTGCAGCTGACCCCAGAAACCCTCTCCCCTCCAGGCAGGGCCCCCGCACACCCGACACCCCACAGGAGGGGTCCCCAGACCCAGGCCAGGCTTCTGTGAGGGTTGGCGGGGTGGTGCTCACAGGAGCCTGGCCTCAGTTCAGGCTCCAGGCAGCGCTGTGGGCACCGAGACAACTGATGCCTCCACCTCAGGCCCCTGGGTGGCCCTCGACCCAGCACCCACCCCAAGGGGGGCCCAGGCCCTTTGCTAGGGTGCAGCGTGGCTCCTGGCTCAGCAGAGAAAGGGGAGTGTGGATGTGGTCCCGGAGGCCAGGGAGTAGGTTCTCTGGGAGGGGGCCCTGCCTGCCCCCTCTGCCCCCACCGCTCCCCACCGCCGTTTCCCTCGGGCCCAGGCAGCAGAGACCACTCAGATGGGGGCCCCACTGCCCCAGGCCTGAGGAGGGTGTGTGCCCCCCACGTAGCTGTGACGTCCTTAGGGCCCCAGTGTGGCTGTCCCGGCGGAAACCGCACCTGGGCGGGTCCTGCCTCCGAGGAAGGAAGGCGTTGCCCTCTCTGAGTCCCCAAGGATGTGGAGCCCACTGGTCAGACAGCCCAGCCTGCTAACGCACCCTACCTTCTGCCCCACCACCTCTGGCCGGGCCTCCTGGCCGATCCTCCAGCGCCACCTGGTGGCCTCTCGCCCGCCCCACGTTCTGCCCCACAGTCCTGGCAGCCGCTGGCTCGGCCTGGGCCTCTTCTGCTGGGGCTGCACGAACGGAACTTGTGGTACCCCCAGGGCCCCGCGGCGTCAGGGGGGGGAGTGGGGGCTCTCCAGCACCCCCTTCCCGGGCCAGCTGGGGGGGCCAGTGTGGGCCGCCTGCTGGAGCGGCTCCCTGCTGTCGATCATCAGAGTGGTCCCCCGAGGGGAGCAATAAAAGGAACATAAACGCGGGAATTAGAGAGGGGCCATCCCGACTGCTAATCCAATCCCCGTTCCTGGAGGTTTCCAGCGTCCTGTCCGTGCCATTTTATTGTCTGGAAAAAACTGTTATGACTCATAAAAAAAACTTGTAAAAATTCTAATCAGCGTCGGTCGGAAGCAGCATAGTCACACACCCAGCGCTGCCCCTCAGGCTGGCAGGAGGGACGGCTCTGTGCCCTTCAGACCCCGCGCCCATCCCTCACCCACGGGCTCGGGGCCCAGGGGTATCGCCCAGCTTCTCGGTCACACCCCGGGCGGTCTGGCTCCCGCGGGCTGGGGGCTCCCCCAGGCTAGGGGCTGCAAGCCACCTCTAGGTGTCCAGGGTCAGCAGAAGCCTGTCCCCAGGAGGGGCCAGCAAGCTCGGACGAAAGCAAGTGGGTCTGTCACCACAGGGTGTGAGGCGGGGGGACCTGGAGGCGACCTCTGTCTCGGAGGGTGACCCTGGGCTTCCCACCCTCTCAGGCTGCAGGCCCCACCCAGCGCCCACTGCTCGGCCTCCCTGGCAGCACCCGAGGACAAGGCAGGCCTGAAGGCCCAGCAGGGTCCCCATGCCCCTCGGGCTGCCCCGCAGCCAGCGGCATCCAGCCCTCCCCTTCCCAGAGCGGCAAAGCTGCGACCTGCTGCCCGCCTTCAGGCAAGGGGGCCCAGAAGCCCCTGGCTCTCCCGCACAGCAGGCTTTGCCAGGCCAGCCTGCCTCCCACTGGGGTGCGCGGCAGGGGCTGTTCTGGGGCGCCCCCTGGGTGGGTGGGGCAGGTGTGATCACACTATGCAGGCCATGCACCCCCTGGGGTGGGAAGGGCCACCTGGTTGGCATGCAGGGTCAGCTGCCCTCGATTACCTACAGACCCCTCCTCCCCCCTAGGCCCTGCTGGGGACACTCACCAGAGAACTTTCTTAACCTAAAGCCGTGGACACCCCTGACCCAGACCGCTGAGGTGCGGAGGGGAGGGGCACCTCGTGGGCAGAGGGGTGCCCAGGTCAGGCCCTGCAGGCACCAGCGCCCTGACGTCCAGGACCAGACCCCGCCTCCCATGGCGCCGTCTCCAGAACTCTCCTGGGCTGGCCTAGGGTCCAAATGTCCGCTTCCGGGCATTCTGAGGACGGTGGTGTGGGGGCCAGCAGCACCTGCGGTGAGAGGGGCAGGCTTGCAGACAGGACCTGTGAGACCCCCACGCATGGGCGCTGACTGCTCCTGCCCGCCGGCTCTGCTGAGGGGGGGTCACAGATGTGCTACCTCTGACTCGGGCGCAGACTCAGAACCACGACGCAGCATGCAGACGCCCGACAGAGGCCGACAGGCACCGGAGCTCAGGGTCTTCAGGGTCCTCCACGGCCGCCCTCGGGCCCTCACTCTGACACACGCAGACAGAGCCCCCGAACCAACCCCGGGGGCAGGCGTGGGGGTGGCTGAGCTTCCTGTGGTCTTCACCAAAGCTGGGGTGCTTTCCTTGTCTCAGAAGGACATGGTCAGCTGTGGTCAGAGCTCGCCTGTCTCCCCCACACCCAGTTATGGGCAGGATCTGCTGACCCAGCACACAGGGGCCGTGGCTGGGGCAGTGGGTGGCCAGCAGGAGGGGGAGGAGATGCGGAGCTCACCCAGTCCCCTCGGCAGTCCTGGGGTCGGCGCCTCAGCCCATGACACCAGCAGCAAACGCATGTTCCAAAAATGCAGACCCTGGTGTGCCCACTCCCGGAGTCGGTGTCCTGTTCTGGTGAGGCCCCTGCCTGTGGGCCTGCGTTGTGGAGGGCTCTGAGGCGGCCTCTTCGGGGGACATGGGCGCCGCTGTCACCGTCTACACCGGAAGTCACGGGCAGCCAGCCCGGCTCCTCCCACAGGAGCCCTGTAGCCAGGACCGGGGGCCACTGGCACCCAGCAACCCCGCCTCTCAGGCTGTGTGGCGGGAGGAGGCTGTGCATGGCCTCTGAATAAGCTCTGAAAAGGAAAATAAGGTGTTTCACCGCCGCATCAATCCGCCTCTAACTTCAGTGCTCTGAGGGGTGTTTTCTCTTAACAGCTCTGCCGCTTCACCTCGCTCCACACAGCAGGCCCCTCCCACCACCCCAGCCCAGCTCAGCGAGGGGCTCGGAATATGTGCAAGCAGCGCACTCACTGCTCGAGTGCGGGCTCCACGGACCCCCCGCCGCTCCGTGCAGTAGGCAGCCTAGCACTTCACTAGGCGCCATCCGCTGCCCTGGCTGCGGCAGTGTGGGCGGCGTCTGTGGGCCTCAGACACGCAGCTGGTGGCGGGGCCGCTGCCCCTCCCCAGATGGGGTGCAGGGGGCTACAAGCCCTGGAGGCCGAGGGGCCGCCGCCCTCCCTGGGGGCTTGTTCCCACCCCACCGGAGTGCCCGCCCACATGCCTGTGTGCGCACCTGAGCGTGTGCGTGTGCTTGCATGTACAGCTATGTCTCTTTGTGTGTGCAAGTGTGATCCTCCAGGGTGAATAGCAGTCTTGGGAAGGACTGTCAGGTCCGTGCCAAGGGAAGGCAGGGGACAGCCCGCTGCCAGGGGTGCTGCCTGCCTCCGCCCCCCAGGCCCAGGAAGCAGGCAGACCTGTGGGAGGCATGGGGCAGAAGGCGGGAGCACAGGGGGCGACCACGGGGTTAGGGCTGGTGGGGAGACAGATGTGTTGGCTGGGGCCCAGCACAGAGGAGCACAGGGGACATGCAGGGGACGGGGAGGCTGCCACAGGGCCTGAGCCAAGTCTTAAAGGACTGAGGCCCCAGCGGTCTCTGTCTGCCTGTAATGGGGTGCAGCCAAGGGGGGCCCCCAAGTGGGAATTTGTTATGGGGTCCGGAACTCAGGGTGCCCAGGAAATATTAGACGTTCGTCACAGGGAGGCAACCCCAACCCTGGTTACAGAGGCTGCATGACAGCGTGGAGATGATTGGATTCGTGCCACAGGGCCACACCTGCCCGGACATACTACGGCAGCCCAGGAAAGCCGGAAAAATACGGGAATGCTGGCAGGTGTGGCCAATTGTGAGCAGAGTCGGAGATGGTGCAGCAGAGGAAGATTGGCCCGGGGATTTGAACCCAGGCGCAGCAGCCATGCGGGGTCTTTCTGGGGCCACGCAGCTTGGGCAGAGAAGAACCATGGACTTCTACTTCTTTTTCTGAGATACAGTACCCCGAACTGGGCAGAAGGGGAAGCAAGGAATGTGCATTTGAGGGTGTTCTATAGGACTTTGGGACCTCAGTGAAGATATGAAGTCATTACTCTTAAGTCTGTATAACAAACAACACACCCACAGGTGCAGAGCCTCGGCTCATCCCATGTGGTCCCCAGTACCTGTTGGGATTGGGGACCCATGTGAGTGGAGGGGTGGGCCACACAGGGCAGGCCCGGAAGGAATTATCCCTACCTGCCGGCTCCCCCCAGGGCTTCCCCACATTGCCCGTCAGCCCCTCCAACCCAAAGCCTGGCTCTCCCTCCCCTCCCCCTGTCTCCTGACACCCCCCCCCACTCCCAGACTTCTCTCACTAGCCTGCCCAGCCCAGCGGCTCCGGCCACGCCCACCGGTGACTGCCCCACCAAGTCCCTTCAGCCCGGCAGCGCCCCTTCCTCCAGAGGTCTCCCCTACCCCCAGCCCCGCCCAGGCCGCAGGACCCCCGCTCGAGTCCTCCGCTCTGCCCGCCTGCCCCTCCCAAACTGGAGGGTCCAGGGTTCACCCTCCGACCCCATTCTGTGCCTCTGCCCCTGGGCACCAGTGGCCACTCCTTCAGCCCCACGGCTTTCGGCGTCTCCTCCACGACAGCTGGTTGGTTCGTTCACTGTGAGTGCCGCAAGAAAGTGCCACAAGCCGGACCACTGACACAACAGAAAAGAACAGAAGCCGGTGCTCTCCTGGGTCTGCAGAGTCCAAAGTGGAGACCCAGGCTGAGAGGCACAGCCTCCAGGGCTCAGGAGCACGTGCTCACCTGTCCTGGCTCCCGGGGCCCAGCACACCATGGCCTGTGGCACGTGGCCCCCTCCTCTGGGCCGGGCCTCCCTCTCACGGGGACAGGTGAGGGCACTCAGTGCCCACCTGGGTCATCCAGGACCGCCCCTCCCTCTCAGACCCTCATCGTCACCACAGCCCCTTTTCCCAGATGGAAAAACTGCCCCCGTGCCCTGGGGACTGCGGCCTGGGCACAGCAGCGGCCTCCTCCTTCCGTGAGGCCCAGACAGGACGAAGGCAGAGGGAGGGAGTCCACTCAGGGCCTGACGGTCCAGCAGGACTTAGGTTCCCCATCTCGGGTCAGTGCGGCCCCCAGCCCACTGAGCACAGACGCGGGGCCTTGGCCTCCGTGACCTGTGAGCCAGCTCCTCACAGAGAGATCACTTGGTGAGACGAGGCAGGGGGACATTGCCGGCTGGGACACCGGCAGAGCCGGTCTAGGGTGACTGGGCCTCCAGGCTCATAAATCCCCAGAGCTAACTGCTGCCTGGCACCAGCAGGCCCGGGGTGGGGGCAGAGGGCACCAAAACTGGGCCTGCCCGCCGCCCCCGGCTGTGTGACCCTGGGCAGCTCGCCTCCCTCTCTGAGCTGCACTTTCCTCAGCTACAAAAGGGGGGTCAGGCGGGGAGGCTACACTCAGGAGTCAAATGCCCCCTGAGAACACAGGAGCCCTCCCCTTGCTGCCCCTCTGAACTGGACATGGGGCAGTGTCAGGCCTCGGCCAGTGTGCCTGGAATTGGCAGCTTGGGTGCCTGCTTGAGCCTTCACCTCGTGGGACCCCAGGCAATACATGTAGGGCCAAGGGGTGGGCAGACCCCTCTCTGCCTGGGGCCCTACTCTGGGGCAGGGTCCAACCAGATGCTGTCCTCCTACTGCCCATGCCATGCCTGGCCTGGCCTCCCTGTTGCCACACTTTCTGCCCCTCCCCCCAGCCTCTGACCCCAGTCCTTGGGTTTTTCCAAGAGCTGCAAAGCTTGGAATCGGCCTGGGAGTCCGCCACGGGCCAGGAGGAGGGAGGGGGGCGCTGACTCTTCGTCTGCTCTGCAGGCCTGCCCTGTGCTCTTGGGTCCTGGGAAACGGCCACCTCCTCCCCTGATCTGGGGCCAGTGGCCTGTCCTTGGGGTCGCTGCTATTTCTGCCAAAGGGGAGAGGTAATTATAGCTCAGCCCTTGCCAGCTGGCTGAGCCCTGCATCCGGGGAGAGGGGCCTGGGGTGGGGACATAGGCGGCCACAGGTCAGCCCTACAGGCTGGCGGCAGCACCGCAGATCAGAGCCAGGGATGGGCAGGTACAGCCCGTCCATGAGTGGAGCTCAGCGCCCACCTCTCCAGGGGCAGGAGGGGCCGCCCTTTGAGACCAGGCTGGACTGTGCCCACTGGGGGGTGCCACGGAGCCTGGGCGCTGCTGTCCCTCACAGACCCAGCCAGGAGCCAGGTGAGTCCCTGCTCAGGGAGCAGGGAGACGCCCACTTCCCCCGTGGGGAGGAAGCCCCTGTCGGTATGGACAGAGGCTGGGCAGAGGGCACGCTGCGGCCCTGGTGGGGGCGGGGAGCGAGGGGCTGCCCTTCCCTGTCGCCCAGGGCATCGGCCACCAGGGCTGGGACAGGCACAGTCCCCAGCAAACTGGGGCGGCCGGCGGCCCTGGGAGACCCAGTCCCCTGAAGCTGGCGTCTTGTCTGCATGGTGGGGGAGGCCAGTGCCCTTGGTGACTTCCCGGCCCTGGGCACCTGGAGCCCTCCCCAGGTGGCCAGGCCCGAGCCCAGGACCCGCCAGCCCTTCACCCAACCCCTGTGTGAGGCCCAACCCCGGGAGGCTGGAGTGCGGCTTCTCCAACTTCGTTGGACAGTGAGCCAAGCCAGCCCCTTCAGGAGCCGCCAGGAGCTGGGGTCCCAGGCCAGGGCAGCAGGCCCTGGGGCGGAGGGGTTCTGGGAAGGGCTGAACCCTCCGGGGGCTGCAGGGCCTGGGGTCAGCATGGAGGCCAGCCAGCCTCCCCAAAGGCCCTGGGACGAGCTTGTCACTTGGGGCCGCTGCCACCCAGGCCACACGTTTGGGAGCCCCCCAGGCACTGGCCCCTTTCCCAGCCAGGGTTATCGGCAGGTCACCCCTCGGCTCAGGATGTACTTGGCACTGAGTGTGCGCAGGCCCCTCCAGAGGGGTTAACGTGTCATCTCCGTCCTCACCATGAGCTGGTCGGCCGGCAGACCCCACATTCTACGTGGGGACTGGAACTCGGGGTGATGGGCTGCCGCATCCGCCCGCCCCGTCTACCTGGGGCTCAGGAGGCCAAGGTCAGCCACGTCCCACGCAAGGGTGTCCCCTGCCCCCAGCAGACACGCAGCCACCACCCAGTCCACTGTCACCCCTCGTCTGAACTGGACTCCAGGCCACACTCTGAGGCAAGGGCCAGGGCCTCGGGCCACCAGGGCCAGCCCCTTCCGTGCATCTGGCCAGGGCCAGCCCGTGTGAGAGCAGCCAGCCCCCGACACGCCCCCGCCGGGTCCCCAGGAGCCCTCCTCTTGACCAATTCAGAACCACGAGGTGCCTGGAGAGCTGCCAGCCTCTTCGCTCGCCCCCGAGGGAGGGCACGTGGGGATGTCCACAGCTCCCTCCTCCTGTCCAGCTGGGACAAGGGGCAGCCTCAGCCCCTCTGACTCGGCCAGGCTGCCCGGGATGAACGCCTGACCTCCGGGAGGTCGGGCGCTGCCCGGAGCCCCCAAGCCCCTCCGTGACAGCCTTTTCCAGAGCCGGACGGTCCAGGGGGCAGCAGGTTGACCGGGGCCCTCAGGGCCACTCAGGCTGTAATGGAATCTTCTCAGCTGGCTCGTGCACTGCAGCAGCTCCGGTTCCCGCCGTGCTCGAGGCTCTGACCCAGCGCTCGGGCCGGCAGGTGGGCAGCTCACGCGGAGGAGCAGCACCTGCGGGAGCCCAGGTGGGGCGGGGCAGTGCGTGTGTGTGTGTGTGTGAGTGTGTTTATGGGGCTGTGAGTGGGGGCCCCATGAGCTCCGGCCTCTCCCAGTCAAGGTCCTGGGGCGGTTCTCCCACTGTCACCAGCCCAGGTGCCCCTGGAGGAGGTGTAGCAGGTGACCGGACAGCAGGGGGGGCCTGGCAGGCACTCTGTGGAACCTGGTGGGCAGGCGAGACCCTCAGCCTCCTCCAGTCCTCTGCCCCTGTGCCGGAAGCCCTCATGGGTCCAAGGGCGCAGCGCAGGGTCGGAGGGGTGGCTGGGAGGGGTGGCTGCTGAGCCGTTGCCAGCCCACGCTGAGGAAGGGCCCCTCCCCGTGCAGGGCGGGCACTGTGCGGGGGTCTCGGGGACCCTCAGTGAAGACGAAGACTCGCTAATAGGCAGTGGTATGGGGGATGGGCACGTGGGTTGAGGGCCAAAGGGAGAGACAGCCTGGGTGAGAGGCGGCAGGAAGCCCCAAGGGGGGGTGGTCCCGAAGCCGTGGGCCGGGTGGGTGGCAGGAGAGGCAGCCGGGCCCCAGTCCTGGTGTTACCTGAGGTGTTGAACCAGGTGCGAACAGGCCCCACCTTCCTCATACCCCACTCCCTGGAGGCTGGTGGGAGCGGCGGGCCGGGGTGCAGAGCTGGGCTGGGGTGCAGAGCCCAGCTGGGCAGACGGACTGGGGGGGACTTCGGGCCCAGGACTGTACCACCATCTCCCAAGGGCTTCCAGCCGAGGTGGGGACACTGCAGACCGAGCCCTGCAGACCGTCGGGTCTTGTGGCCTTGGCCAGACCTCTGCTCCTGGAGGGGGGTCGGAGCCAGAGCTTTCTGCACCCCCCCCAGAGGGCAGAGGGGTGTCCCCAGGGGGCGTGGCCTCCCCAGGCCAGGGAGGGCCAGGCCTGACACTGTGCAGGCCCCAGGCCAGGAGCTATTTTCCACCCTTTATCGCCCATCTGTCAGGAGCTGGCCTCAGAGCAGAGGGCACTCCAGTTACACAGCGTCCCTGCCAGAGGCCCCCCCCAATGCAGGGCCCTGCCCGAGGAAAGCTCTGGGCAGATGGAGGCCATGCAGAGGGCAGCCCGCCCCCCATTTCTGGTGGGGAAACTGAGGCCCAGAGCTGTCACTCCAATGACTAAGGTCAGAGCCCAGGTCTCAGCGAGGGTCCACTGCCACACGCAAGGCCCAGCTGCGGACGGAGGGGCAGGGAGGCTGCCTGAGAGGGGGAAGCGGCCCAGACGAGGCACAAGCCGGAGGAGGTGACAGGGCAGGGGACAACCAGAAGAAGCCCTTGCCGCACCCACTTAGGACGGGGACGGTCCCAGGTGCACAGAGCCACACCCTGTCCCTGAGCAGTGACAGCGACGGCTTTGTCACCAAGCACAGGCCAGGTCCCAGGCCTGCTTCCTGTCCTGCACCGGAGCCCCCGGAGGGGTCACTGCCGTCATTCCCACTTCACAGCCCAGAAGACTGAGCTGCAGAGAGGTCAGGGGCTGCCCACAGCCGCTCGTGGACACACGGTGTAGGCGATGGAGCTGGCTGGACCCACCAGGCTGCCTGTCCCACAGCCTCTGAGCAACTCTGCCCGGCCACTGCCAGGGATACACACGAGCACACTTCGAGGTCACGCACATGCCACACATGTGCACATGCACACGCACACACCTAGCTCACACACGAGCACACGTGGGCACAAAGGCACATCTCACTCACACACAGATGCAAATACAGAGTGGCCCTGACATAGGCACACACTCAAGTGCATGCACACTCACACACGGACACTCCGCATGTGCACGCTCACATGTGCACAAACACGTGTGCTCCCACGTGTGCGCACTCTCACACATTGCTGTCCCCACACCCCAGGCAGACCTGGGCACCCAGGGGAGCTCCACACCTGGGTGCTGCTGGCGGGGTCACCAGGGGTCGGCCACGAGGGTCCCTGTGAGGCTCGGCCAGTGCCGAGCGGCTCTGAGCCTCACCTGGGTTCCCTGGGGGACCAAGCCCAGCCCCCCCCCACCCTTCCCGCAGAGCCATCTGACCCTCCGGTCTGCCCCAGGTTTCCCGGTGTGGGTGGGCCACCCAGTAGGGAAGCACGTCTGCAATCAGGGTGCCGTCTCCCCTCCCTGAGTTTCGTCCCACGCGTGCCGAGAGCCATGACAGCGCCTTGCCCCTCGCAGGGCCATGCGCAGTAGATGAGGACGGCTGCACGAGCCTGGAGCCCCAACTCCCGGCCGGAGACGCGACAGCGGACCAGAAAGGATGTGGCGGCCACTCCGGGCTCGCCAACGCCCAGGGCGGGGAGGGTAAGGCTGCAGTCCTGGTGGGCCTCGGTCCCCAGCCCCAGGGCTCCCGGGGGTAGAGAGTGCAGGGTGAGGGGTGGGCCCAGGGAGCGACACTTTGAGGTGAGGTCTGGCAGAGAGGGTGGCAGGCGCCCGGGGCGGGGGTGGGGCGCAGAATGGTGGGGGCGATGACAGAGGGCGGGCATCCACCGGCAGCGGGTAGCGGGAGCCGTGGAGGGTGCTGGAGCGGGGCATGGTGTCAGGGTGCCTCTCCAGCACAGTCACCCTGGCAGCCCAGGGATGAGGGTGCAGCAGGGACAGGTCGTGGGGCCCGGATGACCGGCAAGGCGGTCAGAGGGCAGCTGGACAGGCCTGGACCTGGGACAGAGGGGCGGAGGGAGGGGTGGGAGGGGCAGAAGTGGGGTCTCTCCAAGGGCAGAGTCCTGGTCTCTGCTCACCGCCAGGCCACGGGTGCTGACAACCCCGCCGAGGGGAGGGGCGTGAGCCACGGGGCAGTCTGAGCCCAGGCAGACTGACCACCCCAGAAGGCTGGCTGCAGGCTCCTCGGCCCAGAGCGGTCTAGTAACTGCCACTCTGCCTCCCAGGGCCACACTGAGCTCGTGGGTAGGAGGGTGGCCCCTGACGGGAGGGCACACGCATCCCGGCCCTGCCCCTCCAGCCCGTGTTCACAGCCCCTGCCTTGTCCAGGGCACAGTGACGCAGGCCCAGTGTGGGATGTGCAGGGCACTGAGCTGGGGCAGGGCGGGCTTAGGGCCAGGCCTCGCCCCCCGCACCGAGCAGAGGCCCGTGTGCAGGTCCCACGTGTGCGCACACGCGGCTGGGATGTGGGGACAGCCCTCCGGGGTGTTAGTGACTGCCAGCCTCCTTGTCATCATTACCGACGTGCGAACACTACCACGGACCCCTCAGGAGACACGGCCTTCTGGTCCTGAGTGGGGCGTGGGGGAGGGGCTCAGGGTGCCAAGCCCTGTCTGCAGGGGTCCCCACGGCCGCTTCCACCTGCTTCCCTCTGCTCCCCACCCTCGCCCCAGGAGGGCAACAGGAAGTGCCCCCCCTCAATCCTGAGGCGAAGCCAGCCAGAGCATCCTGGCCACGGGGCCAAGCCACCGAGGACCTCGAAGCGTGTGCGGTTCCACGAGCCCGTGGAGGTGGCGGTCCGCTGTAAGAGGGGCACGGGGCATGTGGCCTGGGCGACGTGGGGTGGTCCTGGCTCGGGGTCCCCTGAGGCAGCCTGCATGCCCAGCTCCCGGGGTTTTATAGGTAGAGGTCAGGGCAGCCATGCCTCCGGGGCCTGCAGTCCACTCTCCCCACCTCCAGACCCTTTTCCGAAACTCACCTGGGTGGTCGGGCTCGCCCAAGCTCGCCTCCCTTTAGGATCCACTCAGAGCCACCTGGAGACCCCCCCCCTCCCCGCCCCGGCACCCATGACCTGGGCTCGTGGGTGGATGGGAGCTGTAGTCCCTGTGCTGAGGGGAGGGGCCGCACCAAGGCAAGGACATGGGGTGGGGATCCCAGGGACATCTTAGATTCTGCCTGCCATGGCCCCCCAAGAAAGTGCTTCTGAGACCCACGGAGTTGTGGGTAGAAGTCACAGCCCTGATCCGGGCAGCGTCTCCCTGGTGGCCCCTCAGAACACCCACCCGCTCCTCCCAAACCCCTGCCCCACAGAAGGGTCACGCCTCGACCTCCCCCACCCCCACCCCCACCCCAGCGAGACTCTGCAGACAGGGAATCGGGGCCCAACGTTCTGGAGTGGGCCCGGTGTCCCCCAGTGAGCTATGGGGGTGGGCCAGGGAGGGGGTCCTGCTCTACCCTCCTCAGGAGCCAGCCCTGCCACCTCGGGCCCACCACCCCTATAGCCGCTGGCCCCCATTCCCGCAGGCTCTGGGAGCATCCTGGTGTCCTACTTTCTGGCCTGAACTTGAAGCAGCAGGGCTGGGCGGGCCCCTGGGTGGTGCCAGGCAGACTGGCCGGTGAGGAGTACAGACAGCCTGGGCCTCCCATCTGTAAAGCGGGGTAGTGTGGGTCCTGTGGGTAGGGGAGAAGCCTGGGGCACTTGGCGAGCTCAGTGCCCCCACAGGGGCCCTCACTGCAAGCCCACCCTCAGTTCTTCTCCCCAGACATCGCTGGCAGGGAGCCCACACCCGCCACCAAGGGTGAGTTCTGAGCCCTCCCCCACTGCCCCCAGGTCCCTCAGTGCCCCCCTCACAGTGCCAGTGCTGCCCCTGGACACCCCCAACAGAGGTCCAGGCAAGGATGGGAGACCCCCACACCCCATGGGGAATATGGAGTCACCCCAGGGATGCCTCCATGGGCAGAGCCGTGGTGCCACCCCTGCCCTCCCTGCAGCCACCCCCCCATACCACAGGGAAGAGGGAGCCCAGGTGCCCCCAGGGGTGGGGTGGGCCTGCAGGCTGGGGCTCACGGCCCGCTCTGGCCCCCAGCGCCCCGCCAGCCCAGGCCCCACGCCCGCTCCCTGTTGCTGTGGCTGTCATTGTGCCTGCTGCTGGTGCTGCTGCTTGGCCTGTGCTGGGGCCACGCTGGGCCCGTCGCGCTGGCCCTGGAGGACCTGCGGGCCCGGCTCCTGGCTCTTGCCCTGCGCCTGCGACACTCGGCCCTTGCCTGCTGGCACTGCCTGCGGCCACTGTGACAGCACCGACGCCAGCAGCCCTGTGGGCAGGACCCTGGGAGCCACTGGGGGTCTGGAGCAGCTTGGGGTGAACCCAAGGCTCAGGAGGCTGCAGGGGGACCCCAGGACTGGAGACCAGACTTGGGGTCCACGTTCCCTGCAATCAGCACAGCAGGGGCCAGGCCCACGGAGAGGCTTCCAGAGGAGAAGGGCTCCTCTTCCAAATCTCGGGGTCCCCAGGGCCCCTTCTGGCTTCTCAGTTTGGGACCCCAAAGCAGGAGGAGGCCCCTGGTCCAGAGGGGACCCCAGACCTGGTCCTCGGGGACCCTCCAGCACCTTGGGCCCCCCACACCAGCCCGGCCCTCAGGACTTCTTCTCATCTTCCCAAACCCCCCCTCCACCCCCAAGAGGGCAGGTGGGCTGCGCCCACCTTCCAGATGAGCAAACGGGGGCTCCGAGAGGCCGGGTCACGGGCCCAGGTCAAAGCGAGCACAGGCCCAGCTCCGCCCTGCAGCTCTGTCCCGTCCAGGGACCTCGCCCACAGGAGGGGTGAGGGGGCTGTGTGCACGGCCGTAGGCTGGTCCCCACGCGAGCCACGCAGAGACCTGCTGGCCCCGCAGGCCCCGATGGCGACCTGGAGGTTCTGGGACAAGGTCACTCGGGGTGGACACTGTCAGCCCGAGAGATGAAGGTGCCGTCCGCCCACAGGGCGCAGTGGGGAGGCGGCCCCCAGGGAGCGTGCCGATGTCGGGGGCTGGGGAGGACGGGGGCGGGGCCAGGGCGGTGCTCACCCTCCTGTGACAAGCAGTTTTGTCTCCGAGAGGCGAGCTCAGATGCATCCACGAGACTCTGGTCTTTCCATTTTTATTGACTTTGAGAAATAAACACACTTAAGGATCTTTACTTCCGGTGTGGCCACAGGTGGAGTTAAAACACAATGTTGTCACCACGCAGCAGGGGGAAGCGGTGGGTGGCCCCGCGTCGGGAGCCCCGAAGCCTGGACGTCTGGAGGCGCTGGTGGCGGCCGGCCTGAGACTGGCTGGCCAGGGTGTGTCCATGACAACCCGCTCTGCAGGGGCCCTGCAGGAAGTGGACACGGGCCTCTGCAGGCTGGACCGAGGGGCTGCCCCAAACCAGGCAGCCTACCGTGCAGACCCAAAGCTCTGGTGCACCCTTGGGCTCCAGAAGGCCCTGCCCCTCCTTCTGGTCCAGCGGGCTGCTGCCTGGGATGGGGCCCTGCAGGGGCCCCCAGGCTGCCCGGCTGGGCCGGCAAGACCAGATCTGCTTGGGGCCTCAGGCTCCACCAACACACCTCCCCTGCCCCGTGGATGCTTGCCTCAGAGTCTGGTCTGACTCCAGGGCCAGGACCCTCAGCCGCCCGGCCACAACCTCGCCCAGCACGCAAGCCAGCATGGCAGTGTCATGGCCAGGGGCCTGCTGCCTCGCTTCCTAGCCCAGTCTGTCCACAGCCCCTGCCTGTGCCTCGATCCGGGCCCCGATCCTGGCCTCTGAGGCCTGGTGCCCCCGGCCGGGAGACAAGTCCGGTCGCTGGCAGTGATTGCCCGGTCACGGGGAGCAGGGTCGTCCTTCCCCGCAGGGTGGGGGGCAGCAGGGAAGCAAGCTCTGCGGCTGGAGGGCGGCTTGGGGAGCGAACGCGGCTTCGAGAGCGGGTGGGGTGCTCTTATACCTTGGGTGCCCCCTCCTGGACAGGACACGGTGGACAGGGTGCAGGTGGGGAGCGGGGGAGCCCCTTGAGGAGGAGTCCACAGCCCCGCTGCCCCACGTGCCGCTGTGTGGACAGCGTCATGCCCTCCGGGGCCTCAGGGACCCCACTGAGAAAGCAGAGCCCGCCCCAGGGTGAGGAGGCACCGGCTCCCTGTGGATGGGGGTGCAGAGAAGCTGCCCAGCACACCCCCTCCCTCACCTGCTCTGGTCTCGACCCACCACTCCTGGGGCACGCACACACTCTCACACTTCTGCACACACACACTCACACACTCACATGTATGCACATGCACACTCGTGTGCACACAGTTGCCTCCATGTGCTTGCACATGTCCGTGTGCTCACCCACACTTGTGCACACTCATTCATACACAAGCACACAGCTGTGTATGGGCACACTCTCATGCCCTTGCACTCTCACACGTGCACACTCATACCCTCACGTGCACACTCAGACATCTGCAGGGGCACCAGCCCAGCCCATGCACAAGGAGACAAGCTCTGGGCCAGGCGGCCAGGGGCCCCACTCCCAGGCACCACGGCTGCCCCCCAGGACGCCCACACAGGCCCACACAGCCGTCCCTGCACTTTTGATCCTGCGACCTACGAACACGTGTGCAGAGCCTGGACCTGGTGGCCAGAGGGGTCGGAGAGGCCGGCCACCTCCCGGCAGCCTCACCAGCCAGGTCCCCCCAGCAGCCCCACCTGCTCAGCCGCCGCGGTCACAGTGGGAGTCGGGGTCTTTGGGGGAGCAGCTACTCATGATGCACAGGGCGGGGGGAGGCATGCAAGGCAGTGTGTGGGGGGGGGTGGCCCAGGCTGACATCCCGCTGCAGCCCTAGGACAGGGCGTGTGCCCCAGGCGGCAGGGGTGGCGGGGACGCCTAAATGACGGCGCTCTTCTCCTCCTGGAAGAGGGCGCGGTCGGGCCGGGCCAGCAGCAGCTCCTTCTCATGGGCCAGGCTGTCCAGCAGGGCCTCCTCCCGGCAGCTGCGGTAGACCCTCACGAAGGCCATGACGGTGAGGATCAGCCAGGCCATCCACGCACCCCAGAGGCCCAGCTGCAGGGAGAGCAGAGAGCAGGGTCAGGGCCAGCCAGGCCCAGCGTCCACCGCTCCGGGCGCCCACCCGCCCAGCCCCTGGGGGAGGACAACACCTGCAGGGGGAACAGCAAGCACACTCTGGGGACAAATGCAGGGTCAAGCTCCGGGCGGGGGCAACCTTGGCTTCCTTCCTTGGCCACCATCACTTCCCTGCCCCACACGGTACATGGACTGTGGGAACTCTGCCCACTCTACCCTCACCCTGGCCAATTGGCCCCTCAGCCCCTCGGCCCCTCAGCCCCTCGGCCCTTAGGCCCTTGGGGTGGGCAGTGGCCCGGCAGCCCAGTCCCCTCCCAGACTCAGTCACCCGCTCCGAGGACGGCTGGTCCCTGAGGGAGCCCGCTTCTGCTTGCCAGAACAAGCCAGCCTGCAGCTGACGCTTCCAAGCAGCTGGAGGGGAACTGGCGAATCAGAGCCAGGCTGGAGCCACGTCAAGCAGCCCTCACAGGGAGGGTGCGTCATCCTGCTCCCCAGCCCCCCCAACCCTAATTGCCCAGGATAAGGGCTGAAGCATTTCCCACTGCACTTCACAAAGGTGTATCTGGCAGGTTCAGCTCCTGTCTGCACAGAGCCCTCACCCCACTGATATCCAGAGCAGCCCCTGGACAGTGTGGGGCTGCGTGGCCAGTCTGGGGCAGGAGTGGCCCTGGGGGCTGGGGAGCCCTGCTCGGTGCTGGGAGGAGCTGCCCCCACCCTGTCGCCCCCTCTTGGGGCTCATCCATGTCCTCCCCAAGGGACAGACTCAGGTGGTGGGGGACATGCTATCGCTGGCCACCGACACGTCCAGATGCGCCTGTGTTCCAGCACACGCCGTCCCCAGAGCCCACCGCAGTCTCCTGGAGGGCAGTGCAGGCCTCCCCTCCCACCTGGAGCCCCGCCCACACGGCAGCCCCGCCCACCTGGGCAATGGCAAACTGGTCATAGTAGGCAGAGTTGTCCACGTCCAGCTCCAAGTCAACATCCTGGAGGTCCTCACAGCTGAAATGGCAAGGCCCAGAGCGGGAAGGTGACTGCCGGGCCACCAAGCACAAAAAGTGCCGCAGGCATCACCCCAAAGGGCCGGGGAGGACTGTCCCCAAGGTGGTGCAGACGGGAGCCTCAGGGCTTGCAAACCCGGCCCCAACCCGGCCCAGGATGGCAGGGCACCTGCCCCAGCCCTGGCCACACTGACCCACACTGTGGGCTCAGGCAGGGCGGAACACCAGGCCTGAGCGACGCCACAAGCCCCGCCCATGGGCAGCTGGGCTGGGCCTGGCCTTAGAGCCAGGAGTGGACGGGCCTGGGCCCCCGGGGCCCAAAGCTGGCTGAGCTGTCAGAAAGTGGAGCCTGAGCCCGGGGAGAGGAGCCCTGAGGCCTGGGCTCACCCCGACACAGCTGGGGCCAGGGACGAGGGGCAGGAGCTGTCACGCCCTCCCCTGGTGTGTGCCACAGGCTGCACCCAGGCCCGGGGCGAGGGTACAGGGAGGGCAGGCAAGGGGCCCCACACTCCAGCCTTTTCTCCCTCCTGCATGTTGGAGTTCCAGGTCTGACGTTGCTTCAACAGACAACCTGGAACCTCTGGGGGAGGTGAGCCAAGGGCACTGGGCAGTGGGCAACCCCCTCTGAGAGTGGGGCAGTCACCTGCTCCACTCGGGGTCCATCAAGGCAGACACTGCCCCCTGCTCAGGGCCCCGGGTAGCCACTCTGTCCCCGACCCACTCCAACTGGAAGCTTTGCTCCTGTTCCCCACCCTCCTGCCACCTTCTGAACCCCACCCAGACGGGGCCTCGGCCTGCACTGCAGAGACACACCTGGGCTTCCCAGACCGGAGCCCACCCGCAGGGTCCTGTCACCCCACCATGTGCCAGACTTGACTGGGCAGCGGGCAGCTCTGACCTCCCAGCCCGCCATCCCCACCCAGAGCCACCCCAGGGGGCCAGAGGGCCCCGCTCTAAGGGCAGCTGCTGGGGGTTGCATGGCAGAAGGCAGGTCCCAGGGAAGGAGCAAGCAGGCACAGCACAGGTGTGGGCACAGGTGGGAGGAGCTGCGCTGTGGTGCAGGCCGGGACTTGAGCACGCAGGGGCCCTCCAGGAGTTCCAGGAGGGCCCAGGGCGCACCTGCGAGGTGAGGTGCCCCTCTCCGTGACAGCATCACACCACACGGTGAAGCCCACGCTCACGATGGTGCTGGAGATGAAGACGAGGAAGACCACAAAGGCGTTGACCAGCAGGTTCAGGAGGGAGTAGAGGAAGGAGCTGCAGGAGGGACAGCACAGTGGGTCACCAGCCCCACCCCCGGGCCTGCACCCGGGGCAGCCCCACCCTTGGGGGAGTGGGGCCGGGAACAGCTGGTCCTCGCCCCGCAGTGCCCCAGGCTGCCCACTCCTGTTCTCCCAGAGACCCACCCACCACCTTTCGGCAGCTCACCCACGCACTGAAAAGAGGAGGCTCCCCTCGAGGCCTGTCACTCCCCACTGCCACCTACGTGGCCGGTCGGGCCTTGGGCAAGGGGCTTGCCACCTGACCAAGCTCTGACATCTCACTGAACCTAAAGGCTCGGGGTCAGGCTGCATGGCCTCGAGGGGCCGGGGCCACCCCCCAGGGTCCACACAGGCGTGGCATCCCTGGGAAGCTTCTGGACAGCATCATGCACTCTCTGAAGGCCAGGGAGCGTGCGGCTGAAACACCCCCCACCAGACTCACCTGCACCCCTGTGAGCACCCAGCATCCCCCCGAGTCTGGGCCACCCCCTTGGGACCCGAGCCCTGTGTGTGAGCCCCCGGCTGGCCAAGCCTGGATGCTCTCTGAAGCTTCGAAGACAGGGAGATGGGGGACAGCCCCACAGGGGGACCTGAGGGGGTCTCGCTCAGAAGGGGCAGCCCAGGCCCTGCCCTCACCTGCCAGCAGGTGAGGTACGAACACGAGTCTGTCACACGTGGTCTGAGGAAAATGACGCACTTCACAGAGAACATTTACTGAAAAGGTCTCAGCCGGACTCTCAGCCCAGAAACGTCCAGGCTGCTGCCATCAATGTGGGGGCTGTGGACCGAGGCAGGGATCTGCCCCCACCCCTGGTTCAGACCACTCTGTGGGCCTCGGTTCCCCCTCTCGACCTGGGTCGTGAGACCCCCCAGTGGGTTCCTGTGAAGGGAGGGGCCGTGTGGCTGAAGGACAAAGCTCGGCCACCCTGGGTGTGTGACGTACTCTGCCTGCCCTCGCCCTCGGGGAGGTGGGCGGGGTGGGGGGGGGGTTCCTGCTCTTCCAGACCTGCGCCGGGTGTGCTGGGAGCTCTGAGCGTGGGGCCGGGCCCTTGCTGCCACAGGAGCTGGGGGTGCAGGACTGAGTGGAGAGGCTGCTGAGTCACCACAGGAACCAGATGCCTGGAGCCTGCAGCTGGGGGCCAGGAGTGGGGGCTGTGGCATGGGGGGAGGGGGGAGGGGTGTAGGACAGCCCCGCCCACTAGAGCTGGTGCTCAGAAGGCAGCTGAGGTTCCCACAGCCCACACCAGCAGCCAAGTCTTGGATGACCGATCCACTCCAGCCAAGGATGTGGTGGTCCCTGGAGGGTCCGAGACACAGCCACCCCATTAGGAAGCTGCCCATCCACCTGTGAGGCCCATGTTCAACACAAACACTCATCACAGAGACCCCAGCCGCTTCCTGTTAAGCAGGCACCATCTGGGCTCCCCCACAACCAGACCAGGCAGACCCTGTCCCACAAGACAGGGAAGGGCATCAGCGGGGGTTGCTGTGGCCAAAGCCTCCTCCCACTCCTCTTGTCCATTCCTGGTCAGTTTCCTTGGAGCCTGCTGGGGTCTACAGATCCTGGAGGGTTAGGGGCTGTCCAGAGTCTCAGGGGCTCCAGCCCCACCCCTCCCCCTCCCCCAGGACCAGCCAGAGCAGACCGCAGGAAGGGAGCCGCTCACACAGGGTTAATGCCTTCCCTCTACTGGAGCCTCTCAGGGCGCCCTGCCTGGATGTGCCGTCTCCATGGTGACAGCATCCAGAAGCCCTGGGAGGCTGTGGTGGGCAGATGGGCTGTTTTAACCCAGCGCTCCCCAGCTGTCAATCACAAACCCCCGCCACCTAGACACTCACAGGGCTCCGCCCAGGCAATGCTGCCCAGGCCCCCTGCCCACAGCTCAGCCGCAGCCTGTGCTTCTGCCCTGAAAGTGGGAGCCCCCAGGAAGCCACAGGCGCCAGACCCCTGCCCGTTCCTGCAGTCTGCAGCTGGGCACCCTGTGCAGAAAGCTGCCCCTTGCAGTTCTGGGCACAAGTTGTCAGGCTTCCACTTTGCATGGGGACGGCTGGCCCCATGGACAGCGTCTGGTCTGGCCCATGTTGGTGGGGGTCCTGGCTCATCCGTGAGACTGGACTTGTAGGGAATCAATGTGTATGCTGGCCCTAAGCAGGTAGGGCCCTCCAAGAACCTGTGTGTGACGGGGCCGCCACAGTGTCCCTGTGGGCAGGCCCTGCAGGGCTGTTGATGGCCTGGAGAGCCCCGGTCCGTCCTGAGTGCACTGCACTGACCCCCGGCCCCTGGTGGGCCCCACTCTTGCTTGTCTGGTCTGCAGACTGGCCAACCGCTGAGCTGGACCCAGCTTCTCTGGGCGACCCATTGCCTGTAGCCAGACGAGGCCAACCCAGCCTTCCAGGGGTCCAGAACTCACCGACGCAGCAAGCCTTGGCCCCTCGGCCAGACTCAGAATCTGGGGGGACGCCAGGGCCAGGCCAGTGGCCATGAGCAGCAGGGCTCAGGATGCACCTTTCTCGGCTGTTGACTCAGCAGATGCTAACTGGGCGCCCCTCTGCACCCTGCCCAGCGCTCCACCTGAGCACATGGAGGAGGACAGGGGGCACACCCGTCTGGGGTCCCCCTGGCCCTCGGAGGAAGACCTGTGGCCTGAGAGCCCTGCCCGAACCCCACAGCTGGAGTGGGGATGAGGGCACGGTCACAGTGGTCCCACAGCCCATGGGCTGCAGATGACATGGGGCTGTGGACAGTCATCCCGGATGGCCAGGAGGACGCCCCGCAGCAGGCATCTCTGGAGAAGAAAAAGCTGGCCCACCTCCGCTGCCATGGTCACAGCCCAGACAGCAGTCACTGGTGGCGGGACAGGTGAGCCCCCAGGCAGACGCAGAGACAGAAGACCTGAAATGTCCCTCCACCTAGACCACACCCCGGGCGCTGGAGTGCCATGTCCTGGGCGGATGAGCATGATGACCGGGCACAGGGAGGCACGGGAAACCCCAAGCCCCCCTGTCTATCTCTAAAATGGGGGCGGTGCCCTGGCCAATGTGGCTCAGTGGGTTGGGAATCATCCTGTACACCTAAAGGTCCCCGGTTCGATTCCTAGTCAGGGCACATGCCTGGGTTGTGAGTGCGGTCCCCAGTCGGGGCACGTTCGAGGGTCGGGGTGTGTGTGAGAGGTAACTGATCGCTGTCTTTCTCTCCGTTCCTCCCTTCCGCTCTCTCTAAGTGAGCCCGTGGGTGAGGATAAGGAAATTAAAAAATAAAGTGGGGATGGCGACAATAGCCCGACAGGGTTGATGGCACCTTTCTGCAGGATGACAAGGGACAGAGCTGTTGTCACAAGCTGCCAGGTCTGCTGTCCTGTGGTGGGGCGGGGATGGGCAGCCCAGCGGGACCAGGACTCCTGTCCCCCGGGCTCTCCACTGCCCGCCAGCCCCCTGCCTCTGGAGGTCTGTCCGGCTCTGAAGTCGCCTGCCTCTCAGCCACGCAGGCTGGGCTCCACCTGGAGAGCAGCTCCGTGTCCGCGTCAGCTGGCCCTGGATGCCTTGAGGTCACTCACCTTGTGGGGACAATCTGGGATGATGAGCATGAGCTGATGGCCAAAGCAGGACCCCTCACTAGCTGTGCCCACTGCCCTCAGCTCCCCATACCCAAGGGACCTCGACCTGTGCCCCTGCTGACCGTGCTGCCCTCTTTCTCAGACCCCCTCTCACACTCAGAGATGCTCCTCCTGACACCCTGGATGAGGACGCTGGCCGGGGTGACAGCTGCTCATGGCAGCGTGGGAGCGGGAGACTCGGGGCTCACTCCAGGCAGAGCCCCAGCCCCACAGCACCTGGGGGCCTCCCCAGGCTGACCCCAAGTCCGGAACCTTAGTGCAGCAGGCTGAACCGTGTCCCCTACCACGTGTCCAAGTCCTCGCCTCGCTGCCTGCAGGTGTGACCTTATGAGGAAATGGGCTTTTTACAGGTGTCACGAAGCTGAAGGTCTGCAAATGACGTCAGCCTGGAGGTGGGTGGGCCCCACAGCCAATGAGTGAGGCCCTGCAGCAGCATAAGAGACAGGAGCGGAGGCGTAGGATGGCTGACTCAGAGGGGGGGGTGGGCGGCGGGGGTGAAACCCCAGCCCTGGAACAGCCACCAGAAGCTAGCG
>PVIA01010058.1:27447-55217 GCA_004024845.1 Tonatia bakeri
TGAGCCGCGGGGCCCCGGCCTCTGCGCGTAGACAAAGGGCCGTGCTCGTGGAAGCGTTAAGGGCCCAGGGCTGATGTTTTCGTGCCTCGGAGCTCCCAGGGGAGAGAGGGCCCGGGGCGCCGTGGGCGAGGGCTGCGTGGGCGGGGGGCGCCGGGTGCCCACTTACCCCTCGTAGCCCTTGCAGAGGAAGAAGAGTGTGCGCCAGGCGTGGCCCGCGGCGACCACCAGCGAGAGGATACTGGCGAGCAGGCTGAAGCGGCAGGCAGCCGGCGGGCCCCACTGCTGCACCGTGAAGCGCTCGCGCCCCTGCACCGTCATGTTGGCGCTCAGCCACATGCCCTCGGTGAAGAGCAGGCAGCGGCCGCGGAAGTCGTGGCCGTTCTCGAACAGCGGCACCACCACCACGAAGCTGAAGACAAAGGCCAGGAAGTAGCAGACGCACTGCGCGAGGTGGAAACGGCTGAACGCCATGGCGAGAGGACGCTGCGGGCCAGGACCGGGAGGCACCCAGCGCTGCGCGCAGGCTGACCGGGGCCGTGGGGGAGGCTGCGCAGTGACGGCGCCAGCTGAGCTGCGCGCCCCGCCCGCTTTGCTTGCGCAGCGGCCAAAGGCGGGCTGCGTCTGGGTCAGCACCACGGACAGCTGCTGGGCGGGGGGCGCGCTCAGGGACAGAGCGTGGGTGTGGGCCGGGGAAATGGTTCCCGGATGGAGATGCGGAATGGAAAGCGGAAGAGGGAACGGGATTAATGGTACATCGGCTTCTCTGTGCCCGATTCTGTAGCACTGGTACCAGGAGCTGCCTGTGTGGGGCCTGTGGGGGCTGGTTCTGTGTCCCCAGTTCCCCGTGAGCTTAAATTAAGGAAAGGAGCCTGAGAGAGACAGGTTCTGGAGGGCCTGGGGAGGTGGCACAGTGCAGGTGGGAGTGAGGTTTGCGGTCCAGACCGGCTGAGTCCCAGAGCAAGAGGTATGGGGCAAGTAGGACAGGGAGCAGGGGGCTGGGGTCAGTGTGAGGAGGTCACCCACCGAAGGAGAGAGCGCGGTGAGGCCTGGATGTGGGGAGGAGGGCGAGAGTCCAAGCCCGCTTCTGCAGGTGGGCCCTCCGAGGGGACACGTGTTGCGGGCCTGGCCCAAATGCAGCCCAGAGCTGGTGTTGCTGAGATAAATAATGGATGCCCAGCAGCTCGTTAATACCGCCGTGGCTGAGCCGGAATCTGTGGGTGCATTAATTAATGGAATTAATGTCTTTTCTGATTCCCTTTAAGGCTCAGTCACGTCGAGTCCAATTCCCAGGGCACAGCGGCCGCAGCTTGGCCTCTCCTGATGGAGACGGCCGATTGGCTGACGGCGACGTCAGCTTTTCTGTCACAGGAACTAAAACAGGTTTCTGTCGTGTTGCCGAAGTAACATAAGCTCATCTCTGAAGTTGAGCAACACACAGACACATAAAATTAAAGGACAAAGCTCCTTTCTCACCCCCAGCCCCACTACTGTTAACAGCCTGCAGTCTGCTTTGCCAGGCGTGCCGCTAACCACACGCATGCACATGCTCGGTTTACACAGACACTTGGCACCGCGCATGCCGTTCCGCAGGCGGGTTCCTGCACGCAGCAGCACAGCACCAGGCCGCTCCCTGCCGGCACCCAGCTCTGTCCTGTTTCCCTGAGTCGCTGCCTGGCACGAATAAAGGTGACTCCTCAGCTTGCCTGACCTGGCCTCTTTACCTGAGTGTCTGGTGTCTTCAGTCCTGGCTGTTTCAGGTACCGCTGAGTGAACCTCCCTGCACATCTGTGCCTGGGAGCCTGGGAGGGCATTTCTAGTAACGAGCTATAGAAACAATCCCTGGAAGTATGCCAACAATTTATCACATCAACTTCACCCAGAGGTTTTTGTCCAAGAAGACCTAAAAAGCATTCCATACGACTCAATACCCATTCCTTATTTCTTATAAGACAATGTAAACTATGAAGAAAACTACCCAGGTGGGGGAGGGACGACCTTCAAACAACGTCAGAAACCTTCCCCTCTTCCGCTCCCGGACGCCCACGCTCACAGCTGCTTCTGCCCACGGGTCTGGCCAGTGTGCACCCAGGACAAGTCAGTGACACAAAGTGAGCAGTGTGTCTGTGAGCACCAAGAGGCAGCAGCGTCTTCAGTGGGAGATGGTGCGACCATACACTTGAACGCTCAAACACTCCACAGAAAGCTGGAGACCACAGGAGAACTTCTCGTGATGACTGGGCCTACACCAGACATGCAAAGTGCAATAATGTGCTCTCTCTGGAAGCCAAGGGCGGGCTCCCGGGAGACAGACCCTGAGGCTGGGATGCAGGCAGCTGCACCCCAGGGGACCGGCTGCGCAGAACGCAGCTGGGACGGAGGCCTCATCCCGTCCCACAGGAGCTCTGAGCTGGGGTGTCCCTGAGGATGCCCCAAATAAGGCCAGGAGACCAAGTCTGTCCACGCATCTTTTCCGGTCAAGGGCGGGGCCTGGGGAGGGAGGCAGCAGCCTTGGCAGAGGGCAATGTGTGGAGCAAGTCTCACTTGCGCCCGGAGCCACCGGAGGACAAGGGAGTGTGACAGCACAGGTGACAGCACAGGACGGCACTCACTGCAGCCTGCCCTTCGGCCCCCAGGTGATGGCTGCATTCACTGAGTCCACCCGGCGGCCCAGTGCACTGCCCATTGAGAAGGAGTCCTGTCGCCTCTGCCTTCAGGGCTGCGTCTGAGGCCGGGCTCCTCCCCTGAGAGCTCTCCCAGGCAGAGGCCATAGAACCCAGCTCGGGCCGAATGCCTATGCTCTTCTCGAGGACGCCTCCAGGTCCAGGTAGACCGTCCCCGTGTCCTGGCGGATTGCCGTGGAGGGCACAACCTCACAACCCGGTGGGCCGGGCATACCCAGCTCACCTCAGTCAGTCCTGGCTATGGGGTCAGCAGATGCTCCCAGCTGGGATCCCTGCCACCCCCAGGGCCCGAGCGCACCCGGGGCTGGTGTGTAAGTGGGAGCTCACAACTTGGGCAAAGGGACTTCAACTTCACTGAAGAACCCAAATCGAGACCCAGTCACAGAGAGAAGTTTCTGGAGTGCACGCCCGAGAGGCCATCCTTCCAGCCGAGTGGCATCTTGAGCGGCTCGCTCAGTTATGAGGAAGGAACACCCAACAGTCACTGGAGCTGTTTGCACAGAGCTGGGGTCGGCCGGAAGCTGGCCGTTTGCATCAGATCCAGGTCTAGATGCAGGTGAAGTGCCAGGGACAGGGACAGGGACAGCCCGAAAGGGCCCCGCACCCAGTGCACACACACATGGCCCCTGTGTCCCTGTGGAGGGTGGGAGGGTGGGAGGTCCCTGCCCACCACCCACCACCCAATACCCACCACCCACCACAGCGCAGGACAGAAGATACAATCAACCCTTTGCCTCATAGCAATACGGAAATAAACACGGTACATTTTAAAGGCCAGAATGCAAAATGAAAATATTTCAATAGAAAAAAATACGACTTTATTTGCATAACCCTAGGTGAGAGTCAGGAATTCCAGCGTCGGTGAAGGAAAAGACTGAAGATTCAACTGTAGGAAAACTTACAATCTTCGGTGGCAGAAAAACACGCGTTGCTGCCGAAGTCACACGGTGAACAACGCGGGGAGAGCGTTTGCGAGTGCAAACAGATGCAGTCCGACTCGGTGGGCCGGGAGCCCCGTGGCTGGAAAGAGGAGGGACCAGCAGTGCATTGCCGCAGGGGACCTGGGAGCTGGGAGCGGAAAGGCGCTGGTGCCCTGTGATGGCGGGAAGGTGCAGCTGCAACAAAAAGAGAACAGCCGGGCTTTCACGGCGGTCCCCTCCACTCCTGGTGCGGAGCTGGAGCCAGGCTCGTGCCTGTGCCAGGGACGGGGCAGTGCCTGGGGGTCTGGAGAATGGACCGCAGCCCCGACCCAGCCCTGCGTTCCCAGGAGCTGCGGCTGGACAGGAACCCTTTGCTGTGCAAGGACAGGTGGCCCCCAATGCTTGTCGTGGTGGCTCTCCGGCCCCACGTGGAACCAGCCAGCATGTGCACGCAGCGGGGGCTGGGGGGCAGAAATTGTTCCTCCTCCTGGTGGAAGAGCACACGCTCCTGCCCAGCAGGGGCAGAGCGGCAGCATCAGCTCAAAGCATCGTCTGTCACGGAATTCAGTGTGGAAGGCCGTCTGCAGAGTAATGTGTACAGTGTCCCCACATTTTTACACATGAAGAGTCTGGCTATTTGCCTGAGCCCACCTGAGCTCCGGGAGACAGAGGCTGCCGTGACTGTAGTTGCCTGGGGAACAGATAGCTGGCTGCCTGGGCCCAGGTGTGCCTCCGAGGTTGGCCCTCAGGTGTCTCCCATGGCTGAGATTTGGAAGAAAACTACAGAAGTTCGAGGCAACTGGGCTGGCGTTCAAGGAGCAGCAGGTAACCTGCCGCAGGTGCCAACAGCACATGCCAGGCATGTGGGGCTGGAGGAGGCTGTGGGTCTTGCCGGGGTCTGGGAGGACCCAGAAGAGCCCGTCAGGCAGGGGGGTCAAGAAAGATGCTAAGGCCAACGCCGCCAAGAGGTTTTCAGAGTGGGACAGTCAGGGTCAGAAGACTCCGGAATGAAATGGTCACCGGCTTCAGACACCCCCACCCCAACCCCGGCTCGGCAGGGGTGGAGTGGGGAGCTGGACGAGGAGGAGCCCATGGGGGTGCTGTGGTTGCATTCAGCTATGGGATGGGAGGGTCGCTCAGCAGGGAAGGAGCCAGTCTCAGAGAGGTCAGTGGAGACTCCAAAAGCAAATGGGGCAGAGGGAGTGTTGGTTCTCCTGAGGACGGATGTAGGAACAGGTCGTGAGATTGCTGGGGGCGCCCCGCTCACCCGCTGCCTCCCTCACTGCGCCTGCCTGGGTGCCACACCCCAGGTCCCGCCCTGAGTGCAGGGGAGGTGGGTGTGTCCCTCGGAGGGGCTGTCAAACGAAGGTGGGCAGCTCGGTTGTGGACCAGGGGAGGGCTGAGCGCCCAGGGGACACTCGGGGGAATAAAATGAAATGATATGTTGGGGTGACAAATAGGTGGTTGGGCGGATGGGTGGGGGGATGTGTGGACCGAGGGATGAGTGGATGGGTGAGGAGAGGATGGGTGGGTGCACAGTGGATAGAAGAAGGCAGGAGGGTGAAGGTCAGATGAAACTGAGGGCAGGGCAGTGGGGGTGGGGGCGGGAGGGATAGGGGCGGGTGGATAACTGGGCGGGGGTCGGGGGACCAGGAGTAAGGAGCCCGGCGCGACTCTGGCTGGGCGCGCTCCCCCAGGAGTCCTGCCGGGCCCGTCAGTCATCCGAGGCATGGCTGTCAGCGCCGCAGGCTCAGGGATGCACATTTATGGTCCAGCAAGCACTCTGACCAGACGCAGAGGGCCGGCTCAGTGACCAAGTGTCCATGTCCCGATTTTCCCTGCTAGGCGACCGTCTCAGAACCAGAGCACCAGGCATCGGAGGCACAGGGCCTCTGCTGCCCATTGGTCAGTCCCACCGGGCAGGGCCCCAGGAGTCGGCGCCCACGGGCAGTACGAACCCTCGCACGAGCGTCGGCCACATGGTGTTGCAGCTGCTCTGCCCCGTGCTGGGCGCTGGGGCTCAGCGCTCACTCCACACTCTGCAGGTTAACCTCTAACCTCTGCCACAGGCTCATGCGCTGGGCGCAAACACGGGGAGGGCTGAGCACAGTCCGAGTTCCGGGCACCCGCTGTGTTCCGGGACCGTGCGGTTGCAGACTCCCCGAGAGTCAGCTGGACCCTCTGGTTTCTGGGGGAGACTCCCGGGGCCGTGGGTTTGCACGTTTTTCCTTGCTCCGCACGGTTTCCGCTGCATTTCAGCTCCTGGCTCCCTTGTCTTCCGTGTGAGTGGTCCCACTTGGCCATCCTGAAGCACCCCCGTGACCCTTCTAAATTTTGCCTTGAATTTTATTTTGCGTGAGGTAAATGTTGCTAAGACTACTTATTTTTCTTGTCGTTTTTGATACATTTTTTCAACCTTTTAGTTTTGAACATGCCAGGTTGCCTTGAGAATGCTTTTGTGAGCAGTGCAGGGCCGGGAGGAAGCGGTTCAACGCTGCTGAGCAGCACAACAATGTACGAATGTGCATGGAGGCGAGAACAGACTCGGCTTCCGGGCTCAGGGCCGTGAGCCCCCCTCACCACCACCCAGGGTTCTGGTCGGAACTCGCAGTCCCTCTCCGCTCAATCCGCAGTCTCTCCTGGAGCATTTGGCACTTACTGTGATTTCCGATCAGCCCAAACCTTCATGTTTTCTGTTTTGTTCGCTTGTTTTTCCCCTTTCCCACCTTCCTTTAGAGAGGTCTGCCTCACTCCACCTTCAGCTCTGCTGGCTTTGAGACACTCACAGTCCACCCGCAAGGTGGAGAGCAGGCTCCCACTCGGGTTTCCTCAGCATCCAGACGCGTGGGGTCCGGCGCCCTTCCCCCACCTCCCTGCCCGCACCCCCTCCGCCACGGCCCCTGGGGGTCCCGTGTGTCAGCCTATGTTTGGCGCTGCCCCTCCAAACATGGTGAGTGCTGGTGGTTGGTGCCTCCATCCCCACCCTGGACAAGCACACAGCAGTCCCTGAGCCATCGCCAGGAGCGACGCGACAGCAGGTCACGGCCCAGGGCCCCACCAGGATGGCAGCCACGTGCCCCCAGCTCCTGGGGCCAGGACAGGGTTTCGGTCTGTTCTGAATGATTTCCTGACTCCCTGGGCGTCTCGTGTTCCCCTGAGGATTCCTGCCGCACTTGCCTTGTGCCGCCCCCCAGCCCCACCCTGCTGGTACCCCTGGTGCTGCCTGCACCCCTGTCATCCTGGAGAGGACCTTCCTGGGAAACTTGTGTGTGTGTGTGGGGGGGGTGCCTGCAGTGAGTGGCTGCGTTTGCTCCCACAACCCCTGGGGGACGACAAGGAGCCCCAGACCAAGCTCCACTCCAGCCAGGTTCCTCCGCCCCTGTCTGAACAAGCCACACAGGAGGAATGTGGGAGGGAAGCAGTGCTGGCCAGGGGGGTGGGGGTGGGGCAGGTCCGAGAGCCTCTGCCTGAGCTCATCCTTGTTACCAGGAGAAGTTTGTACCCCAGGAAACCGAGAGAAGAAGCCGACACGGAAACCACCTGCCCAGCCACTGGAAGGTCAGCGGCCCCTGCACACACACAGGCTGAGAACTGGTTCCTGGAAAAGTGCGGATTGCTGCTCCCCCTCCCGCCCCCCCACGTGTGGATGAGCCGCTAATTGGGTTTTGCAAATAATATTTACGCAAATAGACCTGCACTCTCTGGGGGGCAGAGGTGACACCTTCACTTTTGCACTTGTCACCTCCCCCTTTCAACTCCCACTCACGCACCCTCTTCCTTTAACCCTGTGGCCACTCCCTCCACCCTGCACCCCCTCCAAGAACAGCCAGGGGCCCTTGTGTGGGTAGAGGTCCCATTCTCGGGGCTCCTCTGTCCCCTGTGGGTGTGAAGACCTGACCACTCACCCTGCAGTCGAGGTCAAAGCCACACTTTGGCTTTTTCACAAAGTCAGCAGACAAGCTAGGAACCAGGGTTGGGGAGGGGGCGTTTTTCACCATCACAGTGCTTATAATAGGTATTGACTTTCTAAAAACAAGTCAGAAGAAGAAATTATTCAAGCAAGAGGAATGATTACAGGAAATTTATTTCAACAGACTCTTAAAGAAGAGATTTCTTTAAGAAATTTAAGTGAGTGTTGAAATCACTCACTAAGAAAATGTGACTTAAAATGTCCCTGAGTGGTCCTGGCCAGGTGGCTCAGTCAGTTGAAATGTCATCCTGCAAAGCAGAAGGTTGCCAGTTCCATTCCCAGTCAGGTCACCTGCCTGGGTTGCAGGCCAGGTCCCCAGTAGGGGGCACACAAGAGGCAACCACACATTGATGTTTCTCTCCCTCTTTTTCTCCCCCCCTTCCCCTCTAAAAATAAATAAATAAAATCTTTTTATAAAAAAGTGACATAAGCTGAAAAAATGAACAACCCAGGTGAAAAAGTGAGCAAGGACATCATGGTCAAGGGGGCCACTGGCTACACGTGGCCTCCTGCCTGGGCAGGGGACACAGCCTTCCCTGGAGCCCGGCCTCAGCCGTCACCCCATCAGCGTGGCTGGGGACACCCACCATCACGCACCAGTGCTGATGCCACCAGCCCAGCCCTCCTTCCCTATGGGCAGCCTGGTTACAGCACTGGGGAAACCGGCCCCCATGAGATACCTGTACCTGGGGACAAGTCCGGTGCCAGGTCACTGGTGTGGCTTGTCCTAGAGTGGCTGCAGACCCGGCATCCCCAGATGGGCCACCCTGGGCTGAGGCCTGCAGAGCAGGCTGAGAGGCAGAGATCAGCAGCAGGACCAGCTCTGAGCCCAGGCAGGGGTCCGGGGACATGTCAGCGCAGGGACCCCGGAGGTGAGCGGCTGGGTCCCCCCTCCTTGTCAGTAGCAACCCACTCACAGAGGCAGCTGACCTTGGCTGGGTGGAAACCTGCCTGGTTCTTGGAGCAGCTGGAGGGGCCCTGCTGTTAGGGGTCTGAGGCCAGCACCCCAAAAACCTCACCCAAACTTGGTGACTTCCATCTGCAAGGATGGCCACATGGGGGCATGAGAACAGGAGTCTGGAGGGACATGATCCAGTCCACTGCGCTGCTCTGCACCCTCCTGTCACCCAGTGCCTCTGCGTGGCAGCCAGCAAGGTCCCGGTCGTGTCCGGCCACCTAGCACCTGCCGGTGGGGAAGCAGGGCGGGCACCCACCTGCCCCAGGAGCACCCCCACCAGGGCAGCCCAGCAGGAAGGAGCCCCAGCACCAGTCCTTGGCACTCAAGACCCTCGCCCAAGGCCAGGGTCAAGCAGGACCACGTGGGTGGGCAGCCCAGTGCCTCTGGGCAGGGGCTGCTCCCCCTGGGGCATCCTGCTGGCTGGGGGGGGCCTCTCGGCAGGAGCCACCAAGTCCCTGCGTGGAGGCTGCCCAGCCCCCTGGACCTCCCAGCAGGCCGGGCTGCCTGTGAACACAGCGGCCCTCTGCCTTCCCCACCTTCTCCCCCAATGCCCCCCACCGATAAGCACAGGCCAGCTGCAGGGAAAGGGCAGGGAAGGTCTGAGGAGGGGCCTGCCAAGCAGATGGTGAAAGCTGGCCCTCCTCTCCTGAAGCAGGTGTGGGTTCCCCACACACACGGTGAGGGAGCTCCCCCTGCCCACGCAGGACCCTGGAGCCCCTTGGCCCGACACACACCCCTGCGGCCTCTCTCCACCAGGGGGAGCCACCCTCAGGAGTCTTCCTGGGGTCCTCATCCACCCCGCCTTGGCTGTGCCCTTCGGGGGTGCATGGGGCACTGCAGGGAGGGGACCAGAGGCCACGTTTGCGTTCATGCCCTGGCGAGGGGACCCACCAGCGGGCCCTCCCCACTCGCCCGATGCTGTGTGAGGACGTAGAATTCAGTGGTTCACAGGCTCCCCTCGGAGCCACCACCTTTCCTTCTCAGCGAACTCAGTCACACACCAGTGCCCCCCCGAGAGTCGGAGCGAGGGCCCAGCAGGAGGCATGGATCTTCCATGTGTGTGTGTCTCTGGCAGCCTCCAGGCACAGCCACCATCTCCCTGCTGACCTCTCCTCTCCGCCCGCCTGGCTGGCGTGAGCCCAGCAATTTGCCTGTGTTTGGCAGAGAAGGGCTTCGTGACTTTTACATGCAAATCCCCAGAAAGCCTTCCGCTACTCCATTTAAATCACTGAATAATTAACCAGGCTGGCCCAGCCTTGGCTCTCAGCCACCCTGGAAGTGGGAGGGGTTGGCACCCAGCCAGGAGAGGGGCCCCAGGCCCTCAAGACTGGCGTGGGGCCTGGCTCCACCTGGGAATGGGCAGTGACCTTGTGGCCCCCCGGGCTGGAGAGGAAAACTAGGACGTCACTGAGTCGAAAAATACCTCAGAGGAGTCCTTCCCAGGGTTAGGGGTGTTTCAGGACCATGAACCCACCTGCTGGCCTGTAAGTCCCTCCTCGCTGCACACGAGTGGCCAGTGGCGGTGAGGGGGCTCAGGGACACGCAGCACAGTGTGCCGGTAACAGGCGTCTGTGACCAGTGTCACTGGGCAAGATGTGGTTAAAGATGATGGCAATGCTTGGTCAGCGGAATCCCCAAGGGCCAGGGCGGCTCTCCACGAGGTCACCCAGCACTGCGACTCTCCAGGTCCGCTGAAAGGACTAACACACACACACAGCCCATGGGACATGTCCCAGAGATGCAGGAGGGATGGTCAGAGTTCAGGGGCCGTTCATAGTTTGTGAAACTCTCAGAAGGCTTCGCCTGCAAGCTGGCGGCCTTCACATGACAAAACCTGCTTCCGGGAACCTGAGGACACGGGACTTCAGGGAGAAAGCTCGGACGTGGTCTGTTCAGGACCAGAAGCAGAGGGAGCTCATCCTTATCGCCACTGGCAACAGTTCTCACACCCAAGAAACACAAAGGACAGAAATGGGCTGAGGAAGGAGGACAACACCGCCACGATGTGTGGGTGACGTGACCCCTGACACAGGAAACATGGCCAGGCCAATCAGCTGCTGGAACTAATGAGGGCGGCAAACGAGCCTCAGGGGTCAATGGCCTGGCCCTGCGCCAGCAGCAGCTGCCCAGGAACTGCGACCCTGATCCCAGATTCTCAGGGACTGAGTCCTCGGAGAGCGGACGGGCTTGCTCGGCAAGAGTGTGGGGATTCTCGAGCACACGGGGAAGGTGCCGCGTGTGTGTGGCTCAGGACAGCACCGCCGGCAGGTGTCCTCGACTCGGTTTCTGCACTGGCATCACGCAAACCCAAGTTCCAGCAGGCTTTTTAGGACACTACCCACCCTGTCCTGGTCCTGAGCTTGTGGTGCAGGAGTGGAGGCCTGATGGGTAAGGAAGCAGAGACAGGCCCAGTCCGCTCCCCCCCAGGAAGACAAGCCAGAAGGCCATAGTCACTGCGAGTAGAATGACAGGCCAGCGTCGTGCCGGTGAAGGAGCCAGCTGGCCCTGCCCAGGCTGGGGGACAGGCAGGACTCGAGTGGAGGGTGGCCTCAGATTGGGGAGCACACGGTACTGCGGGAAGCGGCTCGTGACCGAGGAGGAGGGAACCCCAGGTGGAAAGCTGGCTCAGGATGGACTGAAGGCGGGAACAGGAAAGACGGTGAGGCAGGAGCGGCCTGCATGGGGGCCACTATGACCAGCAGCCCTCGGAGGGATGCAGGGAAAGCTGCTGAGCCTCCACTCCTGCCCAGATGGGGAGGCAGGTGGCGTGCAGGGCTGGCGAGGATCTGGGGTGAGGGGTCCATGTGCACAACCGAGGTCACGGCTGCGGTCACTCGGTCTTACCATGTTTGAGAGCAAGCCTACCTGCCAGTGGCTGGGGTGCCTGGGCAGCTCAGCCCTGCAGAGGGCAGAGAGGGGGGTCCTTGCCCCCAGATGGTTGCAGGCAGGAGCTGCAGGACCCCACCAGGGTAAGGAGTCTGTAGTCTGCCCCGTGGTGCCCTACAGGCATGCAAAGTCCCCCACCCCTACCGTGTCTTTGCAGGAAGACCCAAACCCCTATTCAGGGACTGGGGGGTGGCAGGCAGCTGCTGAGAAGGAAGCAGGAGGAAGAGGCGTGCCATGTGGGCAGGGCTGACCCAGCCGGGCACTGGGGACTGCCAGGCACCTTCCCCCACCCACCTCGGCACCCAAACCCACACGGGAACGAGCGGAGGGTGGCTGGAGGCAGAGCCCCCACTGCTGTCTCCTGGGTCTGCAGGGAGCTGCTGGCTCTGGGCCTAAGCAGGTGGCCTGCTGGGGCTCATCAGCCCCCACCCCCACCCCCTCTGCCAGCTACAAGAAATCTGCAGGGACCTCGGGGGCTTCGTGGGTATCATGACAGGACAACAGGGGCTACTCTGTGGTACCTGGGCATGGCGGGCAGGCACAGGCCACTGGCTGGGGCCCAGAACGCAGAGGTGGCTGCTTCCAGCCCCAGCCCCTCCTCAGAGACAGAGTTGCCCCCTCCCCCGCCGCCCCACCAGCCCCAGCTTCAAACAGGACCTGGAGGGTGAGGAGAAGCAATCTTCTTCATATAAATGTTTAATTGGGAATTAATATTCATGAGGCTCCTGAAGGCCGGGGTGCGGGTTTAATAAATATTAACAAGGACGAGCCCCACCAAAGCCCGTGTTGATGCCTCCGCGTGGGCAGCACCCATTATTCACCTCCAGCCTGGGGAGGGGGCGGGATCTGCCCCAGTCCCAGACTCCTGGGGGAGGAAGGGATTCTGGGCTCCGCGGAGCCTCACAGGGAACCGGCCATCTCTCCGTGCTGGGCTGAGTTCTGCCCAAGCAGCTACCCACGGGCCGGTCTCCCAGACTGCTGCCTGAGACTTCGCCTCCCGCAGGAGCCCCTCCCGGCCTCCACCCTCCAGCTGGCCTCGCTCTTCTTGATTCCCTGGCTGAGGAACACCGATCCGGCCCGCGACCAGCCCAGCCCCAGCTCAGCTGGGCAGTCGGGGCGCCCGGACTGGACCCGGTTTTCCGATTGGGACCCTTGCCGGAAGCCTCCCGCACTTACCATCCATAGTGGAACTCAGGCGCCCCCGCGTGGCAAGTGCTGGCACGGCCTCACCCAGGACACAGTCTGCTATCAGAGGGTGGGGCCCTGTGGTGGGGGGGGCGTGGACCCCCACACCAACCAGGGCTGACCCAGGGGCAGCTGGGCTGCACACCCCCACGACCCCACACTGACCGCTTGGCCTGAGACAGCGCTCCTGCCCGGCCATCCCTCCCCAACCCTGGGCGGGAATCCCACTCCGGCTGTCCCCCCACACTGTCCTGCAGGAGTGGGGTTGTGGAGCCCACAAGCTCTGCCCCTCCTGATCCCCCCATCTCGGTCCACTGAGGTAGCCTCCACCCCGCCCCACCTACCCCCACCAGACAAGCCTCTGGGCTGACCATTCCCCCCCTACCCCACCTCCCGTTCAGCGGGGGGGTGGAGGGGGCACTGCTAGCATGGGATGAGAACCCTCCCTAGCAGCTCTGGGGAGGTCAGGGTCCTCCCCATCCGCAGTGCAGACGGGCCTGTGGGTGTCCATGGGGGTGCAGGACAGAGCCCCCAGCGCCCCTCCCCAGCCTGGCTTGCAGGGTCACTGGGCTCTGTGCCCACCCTGTCCAGCCACCTGCCCCCACTGCTCCTGGACCCCCTCAAACCCTGGGAGGAGAAAGAGGCCAAGGAAACAGCCCTCCAAGCGTTCTGAGCTGGTGGCCCCAGAGACCCCTACACGGCCCTGGTTCCCAGGCTGGGGCTGGAAGCCGAGAGGGGCTGGCTCCCCCGGGTGCCCACACCAGGCCAGCGCTCTCTGGGCAACCCTGTGTCTGCCCCCCTGCCTGGCCCCATGGACACGTCCCTGGGCCGTGCCACCATCTCCTGTCCCCTGGGGCCCCACACCCACTCCCTGTGCTACCTGGGCAGCCGGAGGGCTGGGCTCTCCCTGAAGCCCATCTGTGTCCCAGAGAGAGGACAAGGCCCGCCTGCCCTGGCTGGCCCTGCAGACCCTCCACCCCTCCGGCAGCTCCTCAGAGCAAGCTCTTCCCTGGCCTGCTGTGCCCTGCCTGGGGAGTCTTCCTCTCCCCTTCACCTCGGTCTCACCTGCTGCAATTTTAGGGCTGAGGCACTTCCTCCCACAGCGCTTCCAAGGTCCCGGGTGAGGCCCGAGCGCTTGGTCCTCCCGATCGTGATCGCGAGCTGAGTCTGGCGGGACCTGGGTGTTCAGGCTGCAGAGAACAGAAGCAGCAGGTGGGCCATGGGCCACAGCACAGGCGGGCGGGGTCACGTTCAGGTGGTGTGCCCGGAGGCCCAGAGCTGTGCACACAGTGCCCGGACAGCCAATGCATCAAAAGTGGGGGCTGTTTGCCTCTAAGGGCAAGGTCACGGCCCAGGAAACAGAAGACCCCACCTGGCAGCCACACTCGTGACGTGCTGGTTGTACTGTTGGGAATAAGTTCTGGTTGGTCTAGTCCTTTACCGACAAATATAAACATACATATAACTGAGAAAAGTAGCACAATGAAGGGCAGGCGCCAAGATTACAAACAGACCATCTCGTGAGGACAAGAGATAATGCAGGAAACAGAGAAAGTTCAAAAGGACTCCTATATTCCTGAGAACAACGGCAGGCTGCTGTGGGAAGGGGGCAAGGAGCCCAGGAGAGTCCCCGGAAGTCCAAGGTGTGGCCAGCAGGGAGAGTGAGGAACAAACGTGGCCGGAACAGGAATGAGTCACCAGGGAGAGTGGCGCTGAAGTATCCCGGGGACGGAGCTGTGAAGTCAGAGGCTGTTAGCTACGGTCATCAGTTCTCCCTCCGTTGCCCATCTTCCACTCGAGAGCCGGGGACAGTCAGCGTGTGGATCCACAGCCTCCCATGGAGTGAGGGTTTCCATAGGATGCACGGGAGACCCGAGGGATTTCTGGGCAAGAACTTCCCGTCTCATTAAAAAAGAAAAAGGCTCATGAGGACTTCCTTGCACCACAATCACCTCCCTGCTTCCTTCCTTTGAACAGTGTCTGTGGACCTGATGGCTGGCGCTCTGGAGGCCGAGTTGTGACAAAGAGGCAACAAGTCCATGCACACAGAATGGCAGAGCAGGAGGACCCACAGATGCGGTTGAGCCTCTGGACCCACCCTGGGACCACCGTCCTTCAGCTTCTGGATGAATATGGGGGAGATGTCCTCACAGTAAAATGGTGAGAGTCTGTATGGCTCACACTCTGGGCTGCTTACTTGCAGCTAAACAAACCTTCCGAGAAAGAGTAAGAGAAGATAAGGTGACAGAAGGCTTGGGAACCACACAGTAGGTGCCCTGCAAGGACATCATGGGAGGATGAGAAGAAATGGGGAAGAGAGATATATATTTAAAGATTTTCTTTATTTTTAGAGAGAGAAACATCAATGTGTGGCTGCCTCTCAGGTGCCCCCTACTGGGGACCTGGCCCCCAACCCAGGCATGTGCCCTGACTGGGAATCAAACCAGCGACCCTTTGGCTTGCAGCCCACGCTCAATCAACTGAGCCACACTAGCTGGGGGGAATGGAGAAGACATTTTGAAAGAAACCGTCCCTGCAGGATGGGTGAGTCTAGAGGTGGACAGCATGGTGACTGCAGTTAGTGACACGGTGTCGATTCTGGAAGTGCTCAGAGGGGACGCCAGCTGCGCTAACCCCCAGCTCTGTGAAGGGGTGGGCCTGTCAATGTGCCTGTATATGCACACCTTAAACATATATAATTTTTATTCAAAATAAAATAAAGTTTAAAAAAATTAATTAAAGAACTGAAGACAGTTTCCCTGATCTGAGCAAGGACTTGAGGTCTCGCTTGACCAGCTGAGGGACTGGTCATAGTGAACCAGGCAGGAATTTTGACCACTGTTAAGGGACACGCAGCCGTGGGCATGACACCCCATTTGCCACCTGAGAGCTGACAGGCCTGGAGCACCACCTTCCAAAGGAAAACTGGGGTCCTGGAAGCCTCCGCCCAGCCCCCACTCGGGCGGGAGGGAGAAGCAATGTTCACCGGTGTTCAAAGACTCAACCCCCGTGCGCCGCGGGTGGGCGTGCAGACTGGTGCAGTCACTGTGGGGAACAGGATGGAGGGTCCCCATCAAGTTATACACACAACTGCCTAGTGACCCAGGGACCCCCGCTGGGAGTTTACCTGAGGAAACAGTTAACGTTGATTCGAAAGAACATAAGCAACCCTACGTTCGTTCCACTGCTGTTCACAACAGACAAGGCGTGGACGCAGCCCAAATGTCCATCAGGAAAATCTGTGCAGTTCACACAGTGGGATATTACGCAGCTGTGACAAGGAAGGAGCTCTTACCCTTTGTGGCAGCAGGGATGGACGGGGGAGTACTACGTTAAGTCAGGTAAGCCAGTGAGAGAAACGCAAGTACCGTATGATTTCACTCACGTGTGGAATCCAATGCACAAAATAAAGTAACAAACAAAATGGAAACAAACTCATAGGCACAGAGAGCAGACCCAGCTGTCAGAGGGGAGGGCAGTGGAGGGGCTGGATGGAAAAGGTAAAGGAAGGAAGCGAAGAAGAAGAAAGAAGGAGAAGGAGGAGAAGAGGAAGAGGAATAAGGAGGAGGGGGAGGCGGAGAAGAAGAGGAAGAGGAAGAAGAAGAAGGAGACAGACACAGAGGACAACATGCTGATTGTCGAGGGGAGGGGGAAAGGGAAGAGGGCAAAGGGGGGTAAATGGTGGTGGAAGGAGACTTCGCTTTGGGTGGTGGGCACACAATACAACACATAGTCGATTTATTATAGAATTGTACACCTGAAACCTGTGTGGTTTGGTGAACCAATGTCACCACAATATATTCCATTAAAAATACGGAAGACTAATAAACCAAACTCCTCATGTACCCTCTCTGGAAAAAGAAGATCATTCCAACACCAGCAACGTAAAAAAGTAAATTCAAGAAAGAAGACAAAATCAAAAGTGGGAGGAAAGGGAGGAAACCACCCAGCCAGCACGGTGACCAGGAGCATGGGCTTCGAGACACACAGGCCTGGTGTCCACCCCGCTCTGCCGTGCACTGTCTGTGACGGTACGAAGCCCCTTCCCTCCACAAGCCTGGGAGCAATAAGCTTCACCTGCAAGTCAGGCACGGGGTGGGACGGCACCTGCTGGACACTTACTGGAGTGCCCCTCAGGAGAAGTTGCAGAACCACGGCCCCAGAACAGGCCCCACGTACTGGCCCCACGATAAACATCAATGCGGCCGGCCTTTCCAGGAAGGGCAAAAGGCTCTCGAGGTGGGATTCCTAAAACTCAGCTGTGTGGTTCACAGGTTGGTGCACGAGGATGGACAAAGATACAACAGGTGAATCAGAAAAAAAAAGGCAGAACTGGTGGCAATATTAATATCAGACAAAGGAGGTTTTAAGGCAAATGTATTAAATGGAATCAAAACCACATTCTGTTTAGATAAAGGGGCCGATCCGCCCTGTCAGCCTCGAAGGAGTGAACACCGTGTCCCTCTGGCTGAGCCGCGGTGCACACATGCCACCCCGCAAACACAAACCACCCGCACACACAAACCTCCCTGCACACACAACCCTACACACATGCAATTATGATTGGCTCCTGCGACTCTGAAAGCTGAGGCCCACAGTGTGCGGTTGGCCCGTGGGAGAACCAAGAGAGCCAATGGCGTTCGAGCCCTGAGAACCAGGAGACCCAATGGCGTTCGACCCCTGAGAACCAGGTGAGATGGCACTATGAGCTCGAATGCAGTAGCAGAGTCGGTGTCCCAGTTCAAAGGCAGCGTCCCCCTGACCCACCGTTTTTCTGTGCTCGGGTCTTCGACTGATTGGGGAAGGCCCACCCACGGTGGGGCGGGCAGTCGGCTGTACTCAGTCCACCAATTTACCATAAACGTTCCTGTCATTGAGAAACGTCCTCACAGACACCCGAGGATGATGTTTATCCAAACACCCATGGCCCATTGAAGTTCACACACGGAATTAACCATCACCCCCCCGCTGGTATAGCTCAGTGGATCGAGTGCCAGCCTGCCAATCAAAGGGTCGCTGGTTCAATTCCAGTCAGGGAGCATGCCTGGGTTGTGTGCCAGGTCCCCAGTAGGGGGCGTGCAAGAGGCAACCACACATTGCTGTTTCGCTTCCTCTCTTTCTCCCTCCCTCCCCTCTCTCTATAAATAAATAAATAAAATATTTTTTTAAAAATCAACCATTACTTGGTGCCAGCCTGGGTTCTTGGCATCTCATCCCTGCACCTGTGACCTCACTGAGCCACGAGGAGGCAGGGTTGCTCATCACAGCGGTGGCTGACTGCTCCCCGCCCCGCCCCAGCGTCAGTGACGCTGCTGGTAAACCATTTGTGAGACTCACAGGACACGGCCCCCAAGTGGCCCGTCCCAGGGGACGTTCTCAGCCTCACGGGAGGCCTCCCTGGAGACACAGACAGCCTGGACTGGCAGCTGCGCGCCCTGGAGACCCCGGGTCAAAAGTCCCAGCCCCCTAGGGGTTTGGGAACTGGCGGAAGAACTCCAGCTGGTTATTCATGAGACTGCAGCACCCAGCCCCACCGCCCCGCTCTGGGGCGGGGCCAGGGGCAGCAGGCCCCGGAGCGAAAGGACCCCCAGCCGGCCCAGGCGCCTCTGCGCTTCCCTGCTTCCCGGTCTTCAGACCTTCTCGGGGTCTTCGAAGCTGCGCGATCGGCTTTGTTTCTTCAGCTCCTCCAGGGGGAGAGCGCACCTAGACATCAATGAGGGCCTGGCGGACACTGGGCATGGCCCCCGAGACCGCGTCGCAATCATTAGCCTTCTGCTCCGGAACACACGGAGATAAGCTGCTAGAAACCCCGGGAGAATCTGCCTGAGTGACGGCCACGGTGGGAGACCGGCACGCCCCCTGCAGCCACCGCCAGATCAAAAAGAGTGGAGGGGAGAAATATAAAGACGACGATTGACCCCCATGAATTAATAGACAGGCAGGCAGGACTTAGCGTTCAACAAAGGAGGAAGGTGCACCCTTTCGAACGCCACCAAACAAAACAGGAGCTTTGGGGAGCCCCCCAATATCTCCGTGGGTTCCTCAATGGCTCAGCAAATAGCGGGCAGCAGTGTCCCCCAAACACACACTACAAACCCGCTGTCACAACAGAGTGCCTTAAAAATATATTTATTTATTTTTAGAGAGGGGAAGGGAGGGAGAAAGAGGGAGAGAAACATCAATGCGTGGCTGCCTCTCGCGCGCCCCCTGCCGGGGACCCGGCCCGCAACCAGGCGTGTGCCCCGACCCGGGACTGAACCGGACGGAGACAGTCTGCAGGCCGGCGCTCAGTCCACCGAGCCACCCAGCCGGGGCACGACTGGGTGCTTTTTACAGCTCTTCTCGGCTTCGGCATCGCAAAGCAGCGCACATCCGACCGGTCCTGCCACCCACGGGCTGGCTGCTTTTGCCTCCTCACCTGGAGGGCCACGCTGTCACCTGAACACCTCGGGGTTCCAAAGTTTAAACAGGATCAAGCCCTTCGAAGGGCACAGACGGTCTCAGGGTAACACAGGCCACACGCATCCCTCCGACTTAAGGAGGAAGCGAAGCGTCCCATCAGGCACTCTCCTAACAAGTTCGACGATGAGGGCGCTGCAGGCCAACGCAGCCGAGGCGGCTCTCCGAGGAGAGCGGCCCCGACCGGAGGGAGGAAGGGGCGAGGCTGAGCCTGCCTTAAAGATGCCGCGCTGCGCGCAGAAAACCAGCGCGGCCCGAGGCCGGGCCCTGGCCCCTCCCTCCATGGCCCCGCCCCTTGGAGTGACTTCTGACTGACGCACGTGGTGCGCCGTGCTCCGGGTTTTTACAGGCACACGTGTTACTTCTAGACCCGCAGAGGACAGAAAGGGGCCTGGCGGCAGGGCCCCTCCAGCGGGCTCTGCAGGCACGTTCCTCCTCGCTGCCCAGCAAACCTCCCGAGCTCACAGCCAAGCGGAAAGAGCCGCTCGCGGACCCGCGGCGCCTTCCCCGTCCCTGCTCCTGCCCCACCCCCTCTCCACCCCTCGGCCGCCCTGTTCTCTAGCGCGGCCCCGGGTAACTGCAGACGCGGGCCCAGCCCCTCCAGCTCCTCGGCAGACAGGCCGTTAACGAGCTCCGACGTTTGTTTACGAGGCTGCTGTTACTTCGGAGGAGAAGGCGTCACCCGGCCGCGAAAGGCAGCGAAGCTCTGACTCGCGCCGCGTGGTCGAACCCCGAAACCACGGCGCAGAGCTGGACGCCACCTGCTAGGCAGTGGGTCCCGCCCGCACGGAAGTTCGGCAGACGGGCCCAGAGCGGGCCAGTGGTTGCCAGGGTCTGGGGACCTGGTGGTACGGAGATGTTACCCAAGAGCGCTGCGGACGCGTTCTGTGTGAGCCACCCCCACGAAGATTTACATCCCTCCCCTGGAGCAGCACCCCCCCCCCAGCGGGTCCCTGTCCCCACCCTCCGGCCCGGGGCACCCTGACGGGATCTTTGTCTCCGGGCTGGTTCGGCCAGTTCTACAACTCCACATGGCAGGACTTCTGCAGACGGTACTCCCGCGTGAAGATTTTTTTCACTCAGGGGAACATCTTTGAGACTCATCCGTGTTTCTGCTGCATCAACCTAAAAACAAAAGACAAGCATTTACTTTAGATCAGTAAGAACGTTCTGGAAGCACTGATTCAGGCAGAAGCCCAAAGACTGTTCAAGTAGGAGGCCAAGCCAGGGGCGTCTGATGAGGAAGGGAAGGGACAATGGCATCACAGAAAGAAAGCACGGCCGCTGGCGCAGATAAGGTCACAGCAAACATGATGTTTATTCCGAAGAATGTTTTTCACAGTCAGCCCAGCGCTGACACCGGAGTGTCTGCTTTCTTGTTCCCTTTGCAACTTTCGCAACAGTCGTTGGAGACACAAGGTGGCCCCAGGCCCTGACCCAAGGTGACCCGCCTTCAACATTCCGAAGGTTGGAGGCAGAAGGCACGCAGGCGGCTCCCCAGGATGGCAGGTCCGGCTCCACTTCTAAGGGGCTTCATTTATACTGTTTTTACACAATACCAGTAGTTATTTTCATAATAGGTGTTGGGCTAGTTTTTAAATATATCCAACAAAGCCTAAGTATTATGGCAATGTAATACCACCATCCATTTTAAAAGGAGAATTCTTTAACTGGCACACATTTTCCTCTTTCACCTACATTTCCCTCTGCTTTGCCCACAGAGATTCATTCTAATGTAACAGATTTTGTTCTTAAAAGACTTCCATTGACCACCCGCCATCTCTCCTGCAGTGAAAATGTGTGTGTAAACTAAAATGTCACTTTTTACTATTTACTGCAGGAGGATCTTAATTACCTTCAAATATTTTGCTGAATTAAAAAATTATTAGCTCGCAATGAATCACAGCCACAGACAGATATAATTTATATAATACATTTTGATTTTTTAAAAGTTGTTAGGAGAGTACATTTCATTGGAAATTCGCCTCTCCGTGGAACACATGGGACTTTTTGCCACTTAATTCCTGTGTCCACGTGAATATTACTAACTGTGAGAGACCCAGTGTTCAGCGTCACACTGACTCCCACTTTGGAGCCTTTGAAGATGTCAGCACTAAGCAGCTGGGTTCACCTAAGTGAGCTCGTGGGGACGAAAGGAGTTTTGTTTCCGCAGCTCCAAAAATCGTACAGGCACAGCAGCGAAAATGGTGTTGCGCCCAGCCATCTCACTGAGTGCGCAAGGCCAGCAGGCGATTCTCCTGGTGCAGGGCGCACGGCCGATGCCCCTGCATCACCCGCTGCTGTGGAGGTCGAGGTGCTGAAGTTCATTCCCCCACAACTGCGTGCGCCCGCCCAGCCCTAGGAGGTCTTCCTGGGCCCAGGAGTTTGGAGACACCTCTTGCTACCTCCGCCCAGGTTCGGGTCCACGGGTCAGAAAAGATGAAGAAGGCAGATGCCACCTTGCGCCACCAGAGGGCGCGCCTCGCCCCCAACGGGAAGGGGCGGGCAGCCCTGCACCTGCGGGCGCCCAGTCCCGCACCTGGTCCTGGGCTCGGCCGGCGCCCTGCCCCCACCCCCTGGCTAAAGGGCCTGGCTGGAAGCTTGCCAGCCTCGTGCTCTCGCTGGTCCCCACCCTGGGGGCAAGCCGCTGGGTCTGAAAGGACTGTGGGCTGCACCCCTGCAAAGGTAGGAAGGGCCCTGCTGGAATCCGGGCCTGGCCGAGCCGTTGGTTCCTCCACATTGTGGGGTCGTGGACATCTGTTTCCCCAGGTGCACTCGGCAGAGCACCTGCCTCTAAGATCCATTTGACCAGACCGGCCCCCGCACACTGGTCCTCAGCTTGGAGCTCACCCAGCACTTCGGGGCTCACCTCAGGGACACCCCAGAGGCTGAGCTGATTCTGTGCACAGCAGACCCGGAGGCCCTTCCTTCCGGTGGAGTTTGGGAACCGAAATAGAAACGTTTCCACCAGAACCGCGGAACACTTAGAAAAGGCACTGCAAGGAAATGGGGGCTGACTGAGGCACCAGGAGGTGCTCTGGGGGCGCTCTGGATGCTGCTGGGGTGGCAGGGCCAGTGTTGGCCTGAGGCCAGGGACAACATGGGGATTGGGAGAGGGACAGAGGGCAGCTGTCTGTCCTGGGGGAATGAGCTCCCATCCCCCTAGGGAGCAGAGCTGGGCAGGCAGGGAAGCTGTGAAGGGGCCCCACTCCTGTGACTCTGAGCCCCCAGAGGCCTGGTCCAGCTGGGAGGGGGCTTCCTGCCCCAAAGGAAGGCCTCTCCCAGCAGTTCCCAAGCCCTGACTATCTGAGTGTCCCTCAGGACAGATGCCCCACACTGCCACTCACAGGCACCTCCCTCCCTGCCTCCCTGCGGTGCAAGGAGCCTGCCTGGGATGTGGCTCCAGCCGCTGACCTGATTTCCAGTGACCTGATTGGCAGTGAGCAGGCCCACACCTGCCTGCGGGCCTGTCTGCAAGCACATCGGGGCACGCAGGCTCTGGAGAGGGACAGCCAAGCCCTGGGCACTGAAGGGCAGACGCAAGGGCGGGTCCCACTTCTCTGGGAGCTCCCACCCCCATCCTTCGTAGCAGAAGATCCCAGAAGCCCTGGGGGGAGCAGCCAAGCTCACCAAGACCCTCAGGTGAGGAGGGGTGCCCCTGGCTGGGCAGCAGAGGACCAGCCCCCCAGCCGCTGCTCTTGGCCCTGTCCACCTCACCTGCAGGATGGGAAGGAGGCAGCCTAGCAGGGCCCCTGGGGAGCTTTCCGGGCTGCGGGGAGCCCAGCACCTCATGGATGGTCTCACAGGTGTGATGACCCTGGCACTGCCTTAGAGAGAGTCACAGGTTCCGGGACACAGGCATCCGTGAAGTGTTTAGGGTGACGCAAATGCACATGCTCTCCCCACATTCACCCCGCCAGCCTCACCTGTGGGGGTGTGACCTGTGTGGCTCTGGCCCTCGGGGAGGGAAGCATTCGTGGCATGGAAGCTGAGGACATTGAAGGGCCATTCTGGCCCCTGCCCAGCCCTGGGTGACAGGCTCCTGCGTGGGCCCTTGCTTCTGTGTGGACAATGACCAAGGCTGCCTGCTTCCCACTCTGGGAGCTGCCTGCAGAGGGGCCCTCCCTCCTTGAGGGGGTCCAAAGGTCAGGGACTCAGGGTCTCTTGGGGTGGCTTTAGGTGACTTGGGGACACAGGAGGAAGAGGGAGTGGCTGGAAGCTCTTCACCTGCTGAGAAAGGAGATTTGTGTTGTGTTGTGTGGTGTGGTGTTACATCGAGCTTGCTGTGTTGTGTCAACGTGCTGTGCTGTGTTGAGCTGTGTTGTGTTGTAGGGTTGACAGGAGCTAAGCGGATGTCCCTGATTGTCCTCCCACCCCGCAGAGCTCTGGGGTGTCTCCGCACCTGTGTGGGGATGCCATCTGCCCACACGCCCACCTGCACCCGCTGGCCGGGTGTTTTCAGGTTGCCCCTCGGTAGTGTAAGGCCTCAGGGCCCCGGGAGCCCCTACGGGGAGATCCACACTTGGGCGGCTGCAGCGCGCCCTGCAACGGAGACCCTCTCGGTCCAGGGTTGGAAGCAGGTGAGGCATCCCTGGACCTTGGCATGGGGCACACCTGGCCGGTCTTTCCAGGCTGCAGGCTTCGCCAGAAAGACTCCGGATGTGGGAGGGTGACCTGGGTCAACAGGCAGACAGACAGGCTCAGTGCCCAGCAGGCTGTGACCACAGAGCTGTCTCGGGGGACAGCTTGGGTGGCGGATCCCCAGACGTTCCCATGCCTCTCGTCTCGGGTCTCCCACCCCACCCCCAGCTCCAGGGCCTGCTGACCGTGCCAAATTATTGAGTTATCATGGAAATAAAGGCCACAGGCCCCAAAACAAAGGGAAATGGGGAGGCCACTGCCTTGCGCTGCCCAACTGAAGGGGAGTCGAGGGGTGGGCGGGGCCACCCAGACACAGCCACGCCTCCCTCCGCGTGAGACCCCCTTCTCCCTCTAGGGTGAGGAGTTCGGCACGGGGAGCCCGAGAGGGAGGGCAGACCTCATCAGAGCACACGAGTGGGAAGGTTAATAAACAGAACTCCAGGGAAGTTGGAGGAGGGACTGCAGGGAGACCTCACGCCCCACCACACACCATCAATCACCCCAAACAGCTGTCTCGACTCTGTTTCTCCAGAGAGAGGAGGTTCTTGTCCTCGTCCAGCAACTACTCAGCCAATGAGAGGCAGTTGCAGTTCAGCCAATGAGGCGCCTCAATACTTCCAACTCCCAGTTTCCTCCAATGGACTCTCGCCTTACAACAGTCCTCGGCACCGGTCTTTCCTCTATAAAAGAACACTCCTCGCCCTTGTTCTCGGGTCTTGCGTGTTGTTCACCCTTGGGTGTATGTAATCTATTACGTTTCCTTGTTGTTCCAGAATAACCCATTTTGCTGGAGAAATATCGAGCTCTCTGTTTGCTTAAAATCAGCAGGAGGAAATGCGGGGCGTGAACCCCACGGGCCTGGGTACTTGGAAGGACCCACTGAGCGGCCCGGAGACCCAGGAGAGCAGCTGCGGGAGGGGCCAGCTGAGACCCCCAGGGCCCAGCCTGAGCCCCAGGGCGGCTGCCAGGCCCTGACTCTGAAGCTGGCCAGGGCAGGGCAAGGGAAGTGGGGAGGGATCCTCAACCGTCCCCTTCGGAGCCCAGCCCCACGGACGAAGGCAGCCCACGTCCTTCTGATAGGGGACTTAAGAGTTGGAAAATTTTAGTTTAAGTAATAGCTAATGTGCTTAGAAAAGCTTTTGTTCCAGGAACTGAAGGTACGACCCACTCTGACTCCAGGAGGCCATAAGCAGTTCCACCTTTGTCCTCAGGAGAACTGTAAGCCATCCGTCAAGATGGTATCTGAGCCATTGCACCCCAGGGCGAGGCGACCACCCCAGAGGGTGAGATGACTACTGCCCAGGGTGAGAATGCTGGGGTTGGCTTGTTTTGATGGTTTTTTCACTCCAATTAACTCCTCCCTGAACTTCAAACCCCTTTGCCACACTTTGTTTATTCCCTGCTGTAAAACCTCGGCCTGGAAAGAAAAGACAAGATGGTCTGTTAGGGTGCAAACCCGCCATCTTCTCGGATCGCCGGCCATCTGAATGAAGTGTCCACAGAGCTTCAATCCGTCTCTGCTTACTGGGTTTGGTGGTAACAGGCAGCCTGAACTCTGGTGTCTTCTCCAGTTTCACTTCCACCTGCAAAGGCGAGGGTCGGCCAGGTGAGGGGATGTCCAGCCACCAGGCCCCAGACCCCAAAGCACTGCCAACAGGGGAATGTGGCCTGGCTCTGGGCCTGGGCCCACTGTGACCAGCTGCCCGTGACTGATTCCTGACCACCCAGAGGTGTGTGAAGCTCCTCAGATCTGGAATCCACCGTTTCTTCACGAGGCCTGACTGCTCTCTGCAGGACCTGGATTTCAGGGCCAGGGTCTGGGCACTGGGGATGCTGGGGCTTGGGGGCACCAAGCGTGCTCAGCATTTCTCAGCCTCAGACAACAGAGAGAGACTCAAAATAACTCCTCTATCCACACGCTGAGGGGCTGTCCGTGGAGGGCCCTCTACCCCACCACCCATGAGAAACCCAGTTTGCCTTCTTTTTTGAGTTCACCGTGACAAGTTCGGGAATGTTCTGAGACACGGTAACTTCCATGACAGCAGCGGCAGGTGGAAGGCCAGTCTGTTGACAATGGCTGGGAGCAGGAGACAACCAAGACGGATAACATTCCTGAGCGTGTGTTGAAACTTTATTTACACAATAAGCTGGAGAGGAGGGCCGGCCACCAGGCCACCGCACCCTGCTTGCATGGTCCTGGGGCCCACAGCCAGGCCTAAAGGGACAGTGCTCCTTCTGGGGGGCTCGTCCACACCCCAGGACAGCCCCTCCGCATGTTCTCCGCCCTTTATCTGCAGCCTGGTGAAATGCTCTCAGATCAACTCACGTCTTTCTTCCCAACACTGTTTGCATAGAAGAGCCTGCCCACTCCAGGACGGGGACACGCCCGTCCCCTCCATCCAGCCCTGCCACCAGAGGTTCAGACTTTACGCCCCAGCCCCTGGTCCTTCTCTGGCTGGCATGTGCCTCCATAAACGCTCTCTTTCAGGAAAGCTTTTGGTCATTAACGTTTGTAACCTCAATATTTCTCGTCTATAAACGTGCCTGTTTCCTGGTTTCCTCCGACCCGTCGCCGCATCTGCCTGAGTGAGCTCTTCGGCAAGTGCTGGGGTTTTTAAAGCTTTATCAAGGATAATTGATATAAAAAAAAAACCTGTGCAGGTATAATATAAACCCCTTGATGAGTATTGATCAAGTGCTTATTGTTATACCCATGTGAATCATAACTTTACCCCTTTTTGAAAATTATCGAAGATGGAGGCATAGGCAGTTGCATTGTGCCTCCTCTCGCAACCAAAACTAAGGACAACAAAAATTGAGAAACAAGAAAACAACCAGAACAGAGGGGAATGAACTGAAGGGAAGTCGGACTCCAGTACATCCAGACCGGTAAGGAGCGGTGGAGTCGGAGGCCTGCGGAGAGGGGTTGAGGGGTCCCGGCGGGAAGAAACGCTGGCTGGCAGGTGCGGGTGCACAGGGCACAGACGGCAGCGGACGGACAGGTGGCGGACCCTGGGCTCGGGAGGTGACTAGCAGACCCAGTGAGGGGCTCAAGGCAGCTGGCTGTCCGCAGCCACACATTCGCGAGCAAACTAAGTGAAAACGGGCAGCGCCACTGCATTTCAAAGCTTAAGAGCCCCGTCTGGGAGCTGAGGCCAGGAGACTCTCTCAGCCTCACAGGAGACTTATCAGGAAGCCCACCCGCCCGGGAGCCAGCACCAGAAGGGCCCAATTTGCTTGTGGGAGGCAGTGGAGGGGACAGAAGTCCTAGAGAGAACGGAGCAGGCGCCATTGTTCCCTCTCAGACCCCATCCCCACATACAAGTCACAACCCAGCAACTGGGGTGCCCCGCCCTGGTGAACACCTAAGGCTCCGCCGCCCCTACGAAACAGCCGCAACCAAACCAAAGGAAAATAAAGAAGATGGCTCAAACAGAATTGAAAGCCCCAGAACCATTTTTTTAAGTGACCAAGAGATAGCCGAACTATCAGATGCACAGTTCAAAGCACTGGTGATCAGGAAGCTCACAAAATTAGTTGACTTTGGACATAAATTAGATGAACAAATGCAGGCTACGATAAGAGAAATGAAGGAAAATGCACAGGGAAACAATAGTGAGGAGAAGAAAACTGGGACTCAAATCAATGGAGTGGACCAGAAGGAAGAAAGGAACAACCAAACAGAAAAGAATGAAGAAACAAGAATTCAAAAAACTGAGGAGAGGCTTAGGACCTCCAGGACACCTTTAAACGTTCCAACATCCGAATTATAGGGGTACCAGAAGGGGAAGAGGAAGAGCAACAAATTGAGAACTTATTTAAACAGATATTAAAGGAGAACTTCCCCAGTCTGGCAAGGGAAATAGACTTTCAGGAAGTCCAGGAAGCTCAGAGAGTCCCAAAGAGGTTGGACCCAAGGAGGAACACACCAAGGCACATCATAATTACATTAGCCAAGGTAAAAATGAAGGAGAGAATCCTAGAAGCAGCAAGAGACAAGGAGACAGTCACCTACAAAGGAGTTCCCATCAGACTGTCAGCTGATTTCTCAAAAGAGACCTTACAGGCAA